>WBVU01000009.1:0-188085 GCA_009192285.1 Morchella semilibera
AAACTGAAGAATGATGCGAAGAGAGTTGGAATCAAGGCTTTCGTAGGATGGCTGCCGACCGTCCTACTAGAGATCAACGATTGGCTCGCGGCCGAAGATGAGGCCCCGAAACAAGATATTAATCTGGCTTGGTTGTCACTCAGAATCCAAGAGAGTACAAGACAGGCGAGGACACAGCTGAGAAGGGCACACGATGAGATGATGAATCCTTCTGAGTGCGGTACTTCGGGTTTGTTTCCCGGAAATAAATGCTCTGTAGTATATTTGTCCTTATGCTAATCGCTGTGGAATATTCACAGGCGAAACAACGCTTTCGTTCGTCCTCTCCACTGGGCTTTACCTACCATCTAACAGCCATATGCTCAAGGAATTCACCCACTATGATATTGAAAAGTAATTCTTTCTCCTTCTCATCCTTCTTTTCCCACACTAACAACTTCCAGCAAAATCACCAAAAACATTTTCCACAAGGCCTTGAACTCCGCATTGAAGACTCAAAAGGTCTATATTACCTGCACCCACGACCACCAAAGCCGCAAGAAGCCGCACCACAACTCTGGTGACCCCGCTAGCAGCTGCAGTAAGGACAATACCGGACCTGCAGACCTCAAGTCTTGCATAACTCTCACCTCAGAGCAGAGTCGTGCCAGGGGGCTTGGAGACGAACCGGTAGAGCTTGCTTGCTACATGTACAAGTGGGCCACTCGTGGAGATAAGACTAGGCACTACAATGAGAGGCCTGCAGGAAGTGATACTTGGGAGGATGATTGGGGCGTTAATCCCAGGGTAGAATGTCCCTCCCCAATTTTATTGAACCCACCCCACTAACCCAACGGGCTCACAGGATGTCATAACCTCCTCTGTTCGTAGCCACCTCGGCGCGCACGATGACACCTCTATTCTTGTCAGCCTAGACAAGCGTCCCTCCCCCGAGACCATCGCAGACCCATCCGCCGCTGGTGTCTTCACCATCCCTGTCTGCATCTCGCGCCATAATTGGAACAATGGTCTCCGTGACTTTGGACACTTCGACAAACTTAGCTCTAGCACTTCCAAGAAGAACCTTCCCTGTTCGTGTGGCTTCTGGGGAGACGAGACTGAGCAAGTATGGCGTAGTATGGGCATCTGGGACACTCACCAATCGTACTACCGTACGGATCTCTGTGCAAGCCAGAGAAAGAGACATATGAGTGATCCGTTGGAGATCTACGTCAACGACTGCCGCCTTGAATCCAGAAAGGGTGCCTTCAAGCCTAAGCTCGGAAAAGATGGACTATGTGACGTCGTCCTGAACGTCCTGGGTGAACTCCGCAAGAGGGGATACGAAGAAGATTTGGACCCCGAGATTAGGGGTTTCATATACTGCCGTATCAACAACGACAAAAGCTGCAAGAAGCTTAATCTGGACCTCAACGAGCCGTTTAATACCATCTTCGACGAGGTTGCGGATAGACCCTATGTCAAAGAGCCACCGGTCGTGGAATCAGCTGTACATGCTGGTAGGGCATTAGACATCGCCGATAACCTTTACGGGATGAGTCTGAAGCTGGCATTGACGGCTGAGTTTGAGGATAAAATCGAGAAGGAGGGCGAGAAGGAGGGCGAGAAGGCATCTGTTTCCAAGGTACCAGCCCCGACAAGGACTTTTGTACATGGAGCAGCTGGGAAATTATAGCCCGTAGTTAAATTTGAATCAAGTTTTTTTTTACCTCCATATTGTTTTGGGCATTGTTGGCCGGTTGTTGTGTACAGTCTCTGCTTCGTCGAATGATACGAATTAAAGACTGTCCTAACTTCGACTGACCAAGGGATGATATTATTCTTGAAGATGATAAGTGAAAACAAGACAAAAGACTGCTTAAGTAGCTAGAGATGACATTGGTGCGGACACCTGTAGTAATGGCTAAACGCTACGTTTCCTCACGGCGCTTACATGCAACAGGCTCGATATTCTAGTGTCGCGACCACTATCAAAGCTAGACCTAGTCAATTTTTTCCATTTGTATTTCCATTTACTATATGTATTTATTATATAGCTCCGCCTGATGCAATTGGACATATATAAATTACTTCTCAACTTTTGGACATGGTGGCCAGTAGCTACGAAATTTGTGGTTTTTGTCGCCGTTGCATCACTTTGAGGACCCCCGGGGTACATGTATGTTATACTAACCCAGGACGGCGTGGCGCGGGGATAGGTTTTGTTTAGTCCCTGTATGAAAGTATGAATTAGAGCGTATTTACGAAGTGTCAAAACCCACAATTTACACTTTGCCATATTAAAAAGTGGGTTGCCGAAACTGTCAGTTCTGACTAGGCCCACAGGTGGGGGATGTAGGATACGCCTGGATATGTTACTATACTGTTGTGTAGTTCATATCCATCCAGCGTATTCACAGTAAGCGTGAAGAATTAATTTATCTATTGGGGTTTTTCTTATATCCTCCTGATGTAGTTAATTTTAGCGTAACTGAGGGCGAAATAGTCAATTTTGCCTCTCGCAACCGTCATTCTTAAAGTGTCAATTGTTGAATTTGACACTTGGTAAATACGCTCTATTAAAAAAAAAAAGACGTGGCGCGGGGGCTGAAATTCAGTGCTTATACCACCGGCGGTAATTATAATGTATACATATACGTTATATACATGTACCCAGGCAGGGGAAAGTCTATCCAGAACTTGCCAGTTGTAACAGGCCAGTACATGTAGTTCCCTGGAGGTTTCCGACAACGTACAGTTTATTAGTAGAGTACAACGCTGTACTCCGGTGTCAAGGGTAAGTGAGTAGAACGTAGCAACGCAAACCGCACCGCCGTGTTCTAATCACTTACCCTTGTCACCGTAGTACATGTATCTACAAGCTAGGACGAGGCAATTGAATTATTAAAAGCACTCATATATTACTATACACATCCCTGGAGAGGTTCATCATCAGATATAGTATTGGTCAGCAAACTGAGAGTTAATTGCACCGATAATGCAAATAAGTCTACTAGCTAACCCTAACTCACTCAAAGGTAGAGCGTTTTAATTTTTCCCACCAACGTATCTACCCCCGAAATACTTGGTTCTTGGCGACCGGTTTACGGGGCAGATCAATTGCAATGATAGAGTTCAAACCAAACCAGTAGCAAATCTTGCCCAATCAAAGGCACAAAGCTGACCCACACCACAAAAAAACAAAATCTCAAATGCCCCACCCCTCTTCAGCGTGTTTCACTATGAAACCGCTACTCTACTTTGCTGAAAGAAAAAGTATGGTCCCAACCCGAACATCCCCAGTTGCTTTCTAGCTCACCTAGCCTAGAGACCATACTTTATTTTTCAGCAAGTAAAAGGTACATGTAGTTTTAATTGTCACTCCTCTTCCAATCTCCGATTATTGCTCAGATTACCGCTATACTTCGCATCCTTTAATCACCATTCTCCCTACCCCCCCCCACCCCTCCTCTCTGCTCCTCCTCACTCCTTCTCTATCCTCCTTCTTCCCTTTCTTCCTTTTCTTTTTCTCTTTTTCCTTTTCTATCCACTCCTCTTTCTCTTCTCTTCTTTTCCCTTTCATAGAAACACAACAATTCCTTAAAGTCGCTCAATTCACGCGACCCTACCCGCAATCCTTCCCAACGATCCCCCCAATTTGCCATGTTAATCCTTATACCAGACTCTGCACAAAACACCAAGGGGACCCCAACGGCAACCGACCGGTACTAGACAGTACTTCTCAGATCTTATGTTTGGTCTCAAGACCGCATGTCAAAGAATGCACCTATTTTGAATCTTAGCGGTTGATCATTGGCCCCTACTGAACAACCGACCACGTACTAATGGTACAAACTAACATGAAGAGCTCTAGGATTTAAAAGATTACCAGTTACACGGATTATAAACGACTGCAAATTCCCCCGTTCTACCTGGCCAACTGTTGACTTAAAGGGTACCCGCAAATAATAATCATATTGTTTTAATGAACGTTAATAACTCTTCTTCCTCCCGTCGATTTTTTTTTTCTTTTTTTACTTTTCCCCCTCTCACACCAAGTAAGATACCAAGATACATGTACTCAACCAAGAAATCAAATCAGTCACAAATTCAAGAACTAGAAAGGCACATGGCTCGATAGTAAATCTCAAAACATTTCGACCGTTTCATTTTGAAACTCCAAACCAGAAATCCTCACAAGATAAAAAAGAGACGGAAAAAAGAATCATAGCTGAAACAAGAAAATAACCTACCCAAAAGCAGTCTTACATATATCCAAGTCAAATACTCACGGTCAATTTCTCTGTCCCCAAGCCTCCTTCTCCTCCTCCAATAAATCAACGGCATCATCAACTCTTCCTTCAGCAATCTGAGAGTAAACCCTTAATCTCTCGAGTGCACTCTCGCTCTCATCTTCAGCGTATCCCATTTCGAGTAGACGTGCAACACATGCATCTACATCATTATCATTGTCACGAACATTCTTCCCCTGCTTCTCCTCTTGGTTCTTGGGGGAACTGCCTAGGATATTAGGGCTGGAATAGAAGTCCCAATCGCTCTCTTTATTCTCCGCTGTCTTGTCTTTCAATTTGCTTTCCCTTCTTCTTCTTCTAGGTTCAGCGAATGGATTGGTCTCAGTAGTTCCCTCGTGCCCACCAAAAAGGCTACTTCTAGCTCCTTTAGTAGCGAAAACACCCATCGAGCTTGCACGATGTAAACCGCGTGGGGAGAATGCGTCAATGGGCGCGGGGGGGGGAGGGGGGGGGATAAGAACGGCCGACGGCCACTGACCCGGAGTTGTACGTGATTGCGACTCCTTAACATTGCGGGTATCTAAAACGGTTGGCTCCACAGTCGGAGAGGATTGTCTTGGAGGCGTCGCGAAGGGATTTTCCCCAACATCTATCAAGGGTTTCTTATCTTCCGATGGGGCTCGAAATTGGGTAGAAAACATTCGTCCGGTAGAGAAGTTCGGGACTGAGGCTTGCGACCTCAACCCCCCAGCATGTGCGCCAGAGGAGGCGAAGCCTGAAAGAGATGGGAAATGACGCATCACATGTCCAGCTGAGTGAATTGATGGAATACCAGCTGAATAACTTGGGGAAGCCCATCGCTCTCTGCTGTCTGGGACCGCTGGTGATGCGTGCACTGTGTGAGAGCGGCGGATAAATGGGTAAATAGGTGGAGTATTTCTGGCGTTTCCAGCATTTTCTCTTTGTTGGTCTCTGTTGGGTTCTTCGGCAATCTTTGTAACACGGAACTCGGCCCCCGAACTCTCGGCCACCATATCTGGGTTTATGAGATCATCGAAAAGATTGGTTCCACACCATTTAGGGCTAAGTGGAGGTGCAGGACGTGGTGGGGAGTGAAGAGTACGAGAGGGTGAAGATGAGGGGGGCAGCCCAGGAGTGGGAATGGGTTGACTGATATAGGCTGCTGGAGGTGGTGGTGGCGGTGGTGGTGGAGTTGGTGGCGGGGGGGGCGGAGGTGGAGGTGGTGGAGGAGGTGAGAAGTGGTGTGATCCAGGCATCCCAGGATACTGTTGGCAAGGTGGCGGTGGACCTTCGCGGGGAGGCCCGCCGTGATAGCCATGGTGGGGCCCGCCATGAGGTGGTGGGGGACCATGGTGCAGACCATGTGGTGACGGGGGACCGTTGTGAGGACCACTATAATGCGGCCCGGGCCTACCATGTCTAGGGTGTCTAGGATGGGACATATGAGGTCCTAGTAGCCAGGAATGTGGGTATGTACCAATTCTCGCGGGTCCATCAACATGTCCACCTTGAGGTCTGAGAGGGTCGAAAGGGCGGCGACGGCGGTGTCCATTACGTGATGATACGCCAGGAATATCCGGCTCATCGTCAGACGAAGAATCCGCGAGCGAGTTGGACTGTCGGGTTGTGGTACCAGCACCACTAGCGGGAATGTTCATAGCATCAACTGTGTTGCGGATCCCTTCCAATCCTAGATCTTGACTGGCCTGCTTGTTTTCAGACTGGGCTCCTTTCTCAGAGTCTGCTACATCCTTTGGGGTCTCTTTCTCTTCACCCTTTGCCTTGGCCGGGCTTGCAGTCTCCTCACTTTCATCCGGTACTTCCTCTGCCTTTCCACTAACTGATCCAAGACCGCTCACCATCGGCCATCTATGTCGCCTCATCAACCCTCTTCCCTTGGCTCACACGCCCACGCTCCCTGCTAACGCTAATATCGCCCATATCCAGCCTCAGCCACTCTCCCTCATCCTTTCTTCCTCATGGCCTCTCCCTATCACGTGTTCTCAGTAATTTAATCTTTCTATCTTATTCCCTGTAAGCCTGGGCTTCTGTTCATCTCCTGTGCGGCCTCCCTCTGCAGCTCTCAGTCCTCTCTCTATAGATGCGCGCTCTCCTATCCTGTATGCTTGCGAAAGCTGATATGACCTCTTAATATGCAGTGAGTGAGTGCTGTTGAGTGTCTCTTCTTAACAGTTTGGTTGACGTTGTGACTCGATGGAAGTATCATTCGTCTTAAGTTCAATAGCTAACTTTACGCTCCGACGTTTCTGTGCAATTGGGTGGGTGTGGGGGACGAACATCGTGCGTTGCTTCCTAAAGTCAACTCACTCTTTTCGCTGGTTAGTAGCTCTGCTCTCTATGTTGTTTCGGTCCTGTCATGGTTCTCTAGCGTGGATACCGTCTCTACACAGGAGAATCGTGCGCATCTTTCTCCTTTCCAACGGGACGTGCATGTACGTGCACCCGATCTTGTAGTCTTTGGAAAATTTTCAATTCTCTCTCGAGTCAATGTTCCTATAGTACTGGGTTCTCTCGTGTTTATGCTCATCATAGGTGTCTTTTCTCGTCTGGCTTTCTGGTTCGTTTATCTTTTTCTCCCGTGGCGGGCTTCTCTTGTCAGTTTTCTGCTCTTCTATTTTTCTCTCTATATACTTCCTTTCATACTTATGTTCGTCTCTTTCTCTTGTTAGATTATTCTGGTAGCACTCTTCTTGGCCTGTTCTCTCCTCTTTCTCTTCATATATCTTTTTACTCTTTTATTTTCTCTCCTTCTCTTCTTTTTCCTCTCTACCTCTTTCCTTTTTGGCTTCTCGGTCTTATGCTCTGGTCTCTTATCTGGCTTGTGATTCATACTCTCTCTCCTTTTTTTCGTCATTTCTGCTTTCCTCTTGTGCAGCGTCGCTCTTCGTTTCATAGTCCTGTTATGGGAGGTGCGATGGCCAAAAGATCGAAGTGTCTTATGAACTATGGTGGCACTGATGCGGCTGTAAGTTCTTCTTTCCATACCCTGCTCACGTCGCGACAAGTGCTCTAATCCCGTCTTTGATATACCAGAACTCCTCTTCCCTACACTACTTCTATCGTTTTTATCTTTATCCTTGTATCGGTCGATCTTTAACTTTTCCTTCCAGCTATCTTTTCTCGTGTTTGCTATCTCATTTTTCATCTCTCATAAGCCGTGATATGCTTACCTTATGTCCACTCTTTATACTTCTCTTCTATCTATTCTTTATCTTTATTCTTCTTATAATGTAATATACAATAATGTGTGCGTATATGTATATATTGTGATTCCTGAATCATACTCTCTTTTCTCTTTTCTTTATCTATCTTCTCTATTTGTGTTTTACATATATACTATATAATCTTCACATCCTCTCTACGTACATTAATGAATCGTCTAATCACTACTCGTCTTCTCTACGGATACTCAAAAATCAAGACGATCTTTAAGAGATTATGAGTATTTATTTCCTCAATGTTGGCTCTTATCTTTCTATTTTGTATCTGTACCTCTTCTCTCTTCTCTTCTCTATCTCATCTATCGCCGTACACTTAGCTTCAACTAATCGCCTCCGGTATGTCTTATGTGACAATAACGTTTGCTTCGTACTCGTGAGATTTCATTGTCTATGTCTGATCGTCTGGCCCAACCCTCATCCTGGCCCAGCAGATCTGTATTATCTTCTCTACCGATCTCCTAGCAATCGAAGTCACGGACATGAAAAAGTCTGTTAGCATGGTTGGTCGGTACTTTTTTCTGTTCGCTTATTCTTCTCGATCTGCTGTGCTCCTGATACGCTTCTCTAACTCGTACATCTGGACATACATAATCACCCCCGATCTTCTACTTAGCTCTAACTGTCTCTCTATAGTTGTACTTTCACCGACTATAAGAAACCTCACGTCCTCTTGGCCTTTATGCGCTATCGTCTAATTTTCGACGGGTACCTTACTGCGGCTTCGGGTCACTCTGTACTATTGAAAACAACGCTTCAACAAACACAGGGGGGGCGTGGCGGGAAGGAATGAGTTTGAAAGGAAGCTTGAACGAAGTTGTAAAGATAAATCGGCCAATTGTGCGGGCGGGGGAGGGCTGCGTAACGCGATCTCATCCGGCTATGTCATTGGTCTCTTCTTCTGGCTTTCTTCCTGTGGGTTGACTGGTACAGCTGTTAGTAGGACTTCTTTTTCCTATCTCTCTACTCCTTCTCCTTCTCGGTTACTGGATTTGTCTTCGCTTCATGCTCTCAACTGCTCATTTTCTCGGAAAGCTCTCGGGTACTGTCAAAGGTGCCCGCGCCGCGCTCCTCTTTCTTCGTCCATCTCTATCTATTTAGCTCGTTTGTGCTCTTTGTATTCTTGCTGTATGCTCCATCATGTCTTTTGCTCACTTGTGTGGCTGTGTAGTACAATGTACAGTACTTGCTTAAGAAAACACTACTCGATTCTCTTTATATTCATCTCTTGTTCTCGATATTCTTCTTCTTCCTTTCTCTTTGTTATTCTTTTCCTCCTGTTTCTATTTTTTACTTTTCTCTCATTTGGTGTCCTTCCTGGTTCTGGCTGCGTCCTACATGTTGTCTCTTCTTGCTTCTCTACTTCCGCTGTTCTTTATACATATCTCTAGTACCGTATCTTGTGCTTCAAGGCCTCTTTTATTTCCTGTTTCTCCCTCCTCTCTCTTCTCTAACTCTTCTCTTCGTACTCCTCTTAATCTTAATATTGTTCTCTGCATTCTCTCTTCCTGTGTTCCCTCTCTATTCCCTTCGTGATGCGTTGTCTCTTCTATCACTTTTTTTTCCTCCCTTTCTTGTTCGTATGGCTTCCTCTTTATACACTGCTATCTTAACTTTATTAGCGTCATCAAATACGGTAGAAGATACCAGTTTCTTATGATGGATAAGGGCAAAATTGAGACTTTAAACGAACGCTAGTCTCTGTGTGAAGAGAGTGGTTGCCATTGGTCCCTTCCAGTGGAATAATACGGTATGGCAAACGGGCACTGAGTCTTTGATCAGGTTTTCTAGTTGGGATCTGGCATGAACACGTAGCGGTGGGTTGATAGGTAAGCACATGAAGTATGTATGCTTTGAGACAAAGTTATAACCTACCGTAAAGGATATGTACCCGTTTCTGCGAGTGAGATGTTATGAACGTCAATGGCACATGGAAGCTAGGCATATCATCATTGAGGTCTAGGCAAGCTTCAAGCTGAATTGGGGTATTGAGGAGAGTTACATATAAGTACATGTAGTTATTGTCATGAAAATCTCTATGCTGACATAAGTATGGGTGATGTTATACACCGCGGTTAATCCGGTGGGTGGTCCCAAAAGCTCCGGTGAATTACTAAACTTAAATTTAGACGCTCTCACGGGGATTTCTGGTTTGTTTCCATCCAGAGGACACTAGCTAAATTCACAAGAATAAGTACATGTAGGTTCGAAATATCACATGAAGCTCAAACAACTGTATCCATTTGGAAATCGGTTTTAGTACCTTTCGGCGTTGCAATAGAAAAATCCCCACACCCCGTGGTACCCGTCTAAATGGAGTAAAGATGATATGCCAGATATATCCTGAGTAACAGATCGCTCAGATAGATTGTCTTATGGTGGGAATAGACCAGATATAGCTACTCTACTAGCGGAAAGGGGATTACATAATATTATCCTACCAGACTTTGCTATGTGCAGCGCCTACATGTACTCATAGGTAGAGTGCTGTAGGTATACTCTACCTAGAGTAACGTGGTAATTTTTATTTACCCCAACCACTAGCCAGGTCACGAAGGAAAACGCTGTGTTCGGAGATAAGGTGATAATTAGGGCACAGTAACTTCACGTACTCCACTACCCCACTACTCTACACACCTCTTACATACGGAAAGCATCGGATAATTTACAATACCTCGCTTTGTACATCTGTGTTAGGTATCCGATAGTAATGGTTCTGCGGCTCTTGATTGGCTGGTTGGTTGGTGCCCATGATGACAGTAAATATCGACATCAACTCCAGAAGTCACAGACGAGACAGTCGCCGCAATGAGGTAAGAACAACTCTACGCCCAGGGTTTGATGTATTCTTTCCCCATTCAGAACTGCAAATGATGTGGCGTATCTGTCAGGGCTCGAGGCTAATGTTTTCATAGGGCATCGAAAATTGCAATTTCTGACACTCGAGCAAGGGCGGCAATATATCCTGGTCCAGGAAATATGCTACATGTAGGCATGCCTGCCAAAGGAGAGCTCTATGACCCGCATGAATTACTCTACGATGAGCTTCGTGAGGATTTTAGAGTCAAGTCAAAGGCAGTTGGAGGAATTCTCCAAGTTTGGTACGCATAAATAACGGATGCAGGTACGTACATACGTCTCCGGAATACAAGGCCCCTCACCTGGAAGAAGGCACATGCTTCAGCTACCTAAGTGTTTACCATCTGCGCCAGGTTATGTCTATGCGCTGTAGATTTCCGAGTGGACATGAAACTCTAGCAAACAGTGGCTCCAGCCCCAGTTTCGGCAAATTGTTAATTATAATGGCAACACATTGATAGGTGAGTTCTTCTCGGTTATCGCAAGCCACCTCGGCACCGACTCTCTCTATGCGCCGTAAGGCAGGTAATGACCCCTAAAGCAGGAAAGCCCAGCATCATATGTATTGACCGGAATTCCCGTTTTCTAAACCGAGTTCCTTCTCTAGTTTGTCCTCAAGAAGGCGTTGCACTGCCTACTGCTGCCTCAATCATTCGTTTCTGCTCGTTTCTCTGTTCTATTCTGTTCTGTTCCTTTTTTTTATTTTTTTTTATTTGATATTTACATTCCAACCCCGCCGATCGCGAGCTTTAATCACAGGCGATTGTTGATCCTTCGTTCGGGCCATTTTTCCGGATCAGTATCCAGTCTCCGGGAGACATTAATTGCGCTCTTTAGCTCATGGAAAACCTTACAGATATCCGGTTTCATTAATACTCACTCAGATTCAGTCTCCTTCTTTTTATTCTTTTAATACCCCAGTCTACCCCGCGTAACTAGTAGCTCATCGGGTTCTGGAAACGCAGTTGATACTCTAGGTGATACGCTGGACGGATTTAACACCTGCAAGCACGCGAGGCGCGCGAGAGTTCAACCAGCTGGAGTAGAGTACAGATACACCACCTCCTCTAAGATCTCAAGTGGAGGAACACATTCATCCATCTGCAGGCTGTGCCACAGTAGGCGATTGAGTGACAGCTACCACCATCGGAAATTTTTAATATTCCTTTTTTCCCTTTTTCATTTCTTTTTTTCTTCTCGGATACTTATCCAGACAACGGCCGGCCCAGATTACATCGGCTTTTTCTTGGGGGCCACATCTAAAAGGTCCACCTATATATTGAGAGAAATCCTCTTTTAGTCAGTCATGCCTCCAACCATAGGCCTTTTCTCACGGCGTAAATGCAGCGGTGATAAGTCGCTCAAAGCCACGCTCCACCCCGCGCAATCTGATCCCTACATCCACATGGGCACAACCTCCTCCACAAGCGCAGTCGACGCCATCCCTCCCCACCTCCAGCAAGCTCCACAGCCACCGCATTCTGCCCCGCTTCTAGTACCTCCTAAAAAGAAGAGCCTCCCCAAGCTCCCGCAACCCGTAGTTTCCGGATACGCATCCGAGAGCGCCGGCCTAGTGTTTACACCCCGTCTTAACCGTGCTAAGACATCAACCTTCGATGATCCTCCTCCCTCGGCGCGGGGCAGCTCCCACAGCAGATCAAAAACCTCACTCAACAGATCGTCAAGCACTGGTCCAGGAGGAAGCCGGAGAACTAGGTCCTTCGACCAGAGTCAGCCCATGATGGACTCTTTCCCAACCCCTCCCGGCCACCCCCAGATGGTTTACCCAGCTCCCCCGAACTCACCAGCAAATCGGAGCGCGCCCCGGAATAGGGTTCCAGTCCCGCGGCGGCCGTCGTTGTCGCAACAGCAGTTGTATTCGCCCGTGTCGCCGCTGCAAGGTTTGCAGACGGTGTACTCTCCCGTATCGCCGCTGTATCCGGTGAGTCCGCCGTTGTCACCGGAGGACGCGGCGGAGAGCCGGCAGATTACCTACAACGTTGTCGGAGTGGCAGATTGTGGGGGAACAGAGCAGCAATATTTGTCGAAGGAAGTTGAGGAGTTGAAGAAGGTTTGTCAACTTTTTATATTCCTTTACTTCTATGCGGTTGTTGACAAGGAAAAACAGGCGATATACCTCCGAGACAACGTGATTGCGAAATATGCCGCCAACTTTGACATAGACCAGGTCATTTCGGCCCCGCCCACGCAATACGAAGTATTTTACTACCACTCATAAACTTCATATCTTACCCACTAACAACCTTCCTAGAACCAACGTGTAAACCAGATAATTTCCTGCCGAATCAACGACGTCCCTGCCCTCCGCTACGACCAAGAAAACCAACCCTTCCAGCAGCTGCATAACTCTAGTAACCCTACCCGGCAATCCAACCCAGAAGACCTCGAGAAGATTCAAAAGCTCAAACGCCTTGAGCGCGAACTCGTCGACGCCGTACAGGGGAAAGAGCGCGAGCTCGAATACTTGCGCACCCATAGTCAAAACATCCAAGAGAGGCTCTCAGCTCTCGAAAGAACTATCAACCAAAAGGATGAGGAGCTCGAGAATACCCGTCTCAAACTCCATGAGGCAAGCCGGATGCGGCAAACCCCCTCCATGGAAGGCATCTCCGAGATGGGTCTTGCTGATATCGGGCGTAAGCTCATGGAGGAGATTCGGCGGCGCGAGCGCGCCGAAAAGAAGCTCGCTGAAACACTCACCAAGAACCGATCGGACCTCGAAACGGTGCTGATGGAGGAGGAGCGGAAACGCGGCGAGATCCGGGCGGCCGTATGGAAGGAATTCGAGCAGAACTTACAGAGTGAGGAGCGCCGGCGGGAAGAGATGCAGAAGCGGTCAAAGGAACACCTAGACCACGTTCTAGGCGAAGAGGAGAAGCGACGGGCGGAGCTCAACTGGCTATACGGCGAGAAAATCGAGAACCTTGAGCTCCTGCGGCGTAGCGAGGAGGAGGAGTACAGGCGGAACCTAGCGGCGCTACAGGACGAGAAGGCCCGGCTGGAGAAACAGGTCAAAGACAGCTCTGAAGAGTCGGAACGGAGCAGGCAGGCCGTTCGCACTCAGCGAGATGCGAACGAGGAGCTTCTTGATATGACAAAGAGGATCAATACGCGCCTGGGGGAGGAGAAGAAGAAGAATAGAGTGCTCGAAGAGAAGATAAACCAAGTCTCTGAGGACGCGCTGAATAACGTTTCCGGTGCAAACCGTGAGGTTGCAATGTTGAAGAGTGTGATTGAAGACAAGGACGCACAGATCCAATATTTTGAACGGGAGCTCACGGCGATGAAAGCGGAGAGAACCGGCATTCAGGAAGCATGGGGAGGGCTAGAAAGTGAACTTGAGGAGTCTCGAAAGGCCCTCCTGGATCGCGATGAAGTTGTAAAAGGCCTAGAAGAGGAGAAGTCTGGGGTGGTAGACAGGCTAGAGGCATACCGCAAAGAGCTGGAAGACTTCAAGAAGCAGGTCAGCACCGAGGACCAACGGGCTAAGATTCCCGAGATGCAGGATATGATCAAGGCCATGGAGTCAATGAAGGGAGATATTGAACTCTACAAGCAGGACGTGAGGGGCTACAAGAAGGACGTCAAGAAGCGCGACAACCTCATCAGGGACCTGAAACGCAGTGTTTTTGAGCTAGAATCACTTTTAGAGAGTAAAACGCTAGAAACAAAAGTTCTACAAGATGCCCTCGACGCCCGGGGAAGCTATAGAGCAGGCTCTCCAGCCTCAATGAATAGCTCTGGCATAGAGTCAAAATCGACATCTCCCTCCCTGATGAAACCGCAATGCTCAAATCCAAAATCCAAATGTACGAGAAAGAGTATCGGACCATCTACGACCAACATGAGTCCCTCAAACGAAAGCACGAGCTGTTCAGCGCTCAGCAGTCACTCATGCTCGCAGACATGGACCGCCAACTCGCCCGCGCGCGCAAGGAGAGAGATGCAATTGAAGCGTCTGCGATCAAGCAGCTCAAGAAGATGCAACAGGGGTTCTTAATACTCTCTCAAAATGCCGTGGCCGGGCAGCTGGCGGGGGTTGGTGGCGCTGCTGCGCTAAAAAAATACCAAGAGGTCCATTACCTCCGATACCGAAGGGACCACCGCAGGAGCCGCTCCCGGTGCCGAAGAGGTCAAATACTGGGTCACGGAAAGGTGTAAACAGGACTAAGTCAGGCAGGAGACACTCTTCACTTTCAGGCATAACGCCGCCAGCCCTTGAGATAGAGAAGATGGAGCCCGTTCCAAAGATAGTTACACATAAATCTATGGAGAAACTAAGTCTAGCCCTAAGCCGGTCGACGACGAGGAGGAGGTCATCGAATGGTGAAATACGAATCCATTTTTTTCTTTATTTTTTGTTTTCTTATTTTCTTATTTTCTTTTTTTTATTTTGCCGGGAGTAGCGTGTTTTGGGTTGATATTTTCTTTTCTTTTCTTTTTTGTGAATAGATCTTATTCTTTTTTCCCCCTCTTCTTTAGGGTTAGTTAATATTGTGTACTCTTATATCTCCTATAATTGATCATTTTTCTTTCTGTATTTTTAGCTAGGGTTTAGAAAGGGTGTCATGGGCTTGAGGAGATCGATATGCGGCGGTAACTTTATCTACATGCATACACAGTCTCAAGATTAAAACGCCTGCTCCTGTGCATGTGTTTTCGCTGTTGGTGGCCATAGGCTTTTTTTCCGTTACTACGGTTGCTGGGTGAGATATGAGGCTGATACAACACACGTGTGACCTCAAATCTTGCCTTGATGCTTGATGCAGGGACCCGCGTCTCTAGATACTATACACACATACGTACATGTAAGTACATGTAGGTACTTATATAACTACATGTACATATATAAAATTTCAGGGGCCTTTGTCAATCGTTTCGCCGTATATGTAGTGCTTTTTTATATATTAGGGTCTGTCTGAGAGATGTTTCCTGGGAATCATGATGCACAAACTGGAGTTTTCAGCTTGTTCCACTTTTTTTCTTTTAAATCTGCAAGCTGTGGTCTCGAGGATTGCATGTATGTACCTACCAAGTAGAGTACAGAAGTACGGTATTTGAAATCTATAGGTATCGATAGACTACCAACATATCAAACAGCAGGGCTGAAACTGCGCCAAGGATCATGATCATGCCGATGCTCCAGATCCGCCAACCTGCATCTTTTCCTACTGTCAGGGACAAGGGGAGCGGGGGGTTCCAATTACTTCAAGGCCAGGATCTGGAATATCCTCTTGTTTTCGCTCGGCCCCTAAACTTGGCGCACATCCTATCGCTGGGACTGGAAGGATCTGGTGTACCAGCCCGGCCGGGTTCAATAATATTCCCCCTTCCCTGTGGGAAACACAATCAGTTGAGCGGCCGGCCGAACCTGGTCCATCTACTGGCGGGAGTCGACCCCGAGATCTAGCGGGTAGCTAAGGCGTCGTCCGCTCGGGATTCAGGAAACATAACCCCGAACCCGGACTAGGTAGGTTCAGCTGGATAAATGGAGCCTCATTTAATAACCTTGGACTGTGCAGGCAGGCCCCAGCTCGTTACCAGCTCAGGGTGTATACAGAATAATCTAGCCAGATTGTTATCTTGCCCCGAGCTCGAGGTTAATGATCTCTTAGTATATAGCTGGGGTACTCCAAGGCAGATTCTTGCAGTTACATAAGGCTGGGGTATTGGTTTTATGCTCTATCTGGTCTGCTCGTGCAGTTGACTACGGATGGATATTGTAGTAGCTTTCTGTGTCGCGGCTAAAGGCTGGGTGTAGAAGCTTCCATGGCACATTGGTCAATCTTAATTTCTGGTAATGTCGGTGGGTGATATGACTGGCTTGTAGGCGTTTATTATCTAATAGCTTGGCTTAGAGACGTTAATTAACGACATAGCCCTATAATCCTACGGCGAAGGACTTGGCAGAGGCTGAACATTTGGAAAAAGTTGCTAGCCTTTGGGCCAAGCCCTAGCTAGCCCTACGACCCCTCCTTTAGGCCCTCCATAGATCGATCCTTGGAGCCACAGAGGCACATCCAGAAATTTGGCCTGTTCGACAGTCCTAGGCTACAGAGCAGTGCATCTTGCAGTATACAGGGCTCTCGACAACCCAGTAGACCCCCCCCCCCCTGGTTTGCTAGATACATACCTGGGAAACAAGCAAGAGCCGGCATGGTTGGGTCTATAAAGCTCAGCGAGGTAAATAATAACAGAGACCCGGACTATTACTGAGAGGCACAAATGTGGGGTTAAAGGAGGGGGGCTTATAGCTTAACGACTGGCTTTGGTTCTGATACCGATGGTTAGTGAAGTGAAGCAAAGCGCCAGATTAGATGGCGTGGTGGTGGAGAAGAAGAAGTGGGGTGTAGATTTAGTTATAACTTACCAGCAAGAGTTTGTAGCTGCTCGACAACTTTGATAGAGCCAGAGGCAACGGCTAGAAGGTCAATCATAGTGCTACAGGCTGGCTAGCTTGCGTGCAGTTGGGTTGGAATAGGAAACAGGCTGAGATAGCAATTATGGCGAGGAGGGCAACAACAATTAATTGGTCTAAGTCGGATCACAAAGGCCGATGTGGATTTCACAGGGAACTAACAAAACCTTGCGAAAGGATTAAACCTTGCAAGAGCTTACCAGCGCCGGCGGGTAGGTGATAATCAAGTACTCAAGCTCGAGCCTTGCGGGCTGTCTTATAATGGGGCAGCACTCCCACTTGGTCATGGTGGCTTGTTTTTTTTTTTTCTTCACAGACGCGTCACTTGCACTTCATGAGTGTAGAGGGCACAGCATAATAATCTTTTTCTACTGGCAGGATACAATACATACAGATGCAGGTATCTTGTCTGTCACCACTTTAAAGGGCCGTATGCTGGAGGCATCATCATAGGAAATCACTCGTAGTACTGGTATGAGTGTGGATTTTACCTTTGCTACTTATTTATATATTTATTTATACTTCATACTGCATTACCTTTGCTACTCGTTCTATGCCGAATATATCGTCTCACCTTTAAGAAGAAAAATATATATACATAAGTACCGATTGGCACACACACAAGCCACCAGCCAGTGCGTGCAGACAGGGGCCAATATTTGCAAGCTGGGACCGAAGTCAGTCGATATATGATACAGCTAGGACCGGTAAACAGATGTATGTACTCTACACAACTGCATTGCATTTATATCCTCTAATCTATCTTGATTGCAGTTGTAAGTAGCTCGAGATGTTTCAAACTATATATATCAAGCTCCTATTACTTGAAATAAATTTATTGACTGAGGCCTACATGTAGTTAAGCAATAACAACAATAATCCAAAATGCACCGCACCATGACTCCAAACCCATGAATAACTCCAAACCCATGAATAAAGGGATATCCCTATGCAGCAGCGGCCCAAATACGCCCTAGCCTCCCAGGCTTATGATATTACCTATATATCTAGAAAAACGCCCACATCGCAGCAGCTGCACCACCCATACTATAGTACCCAAAGTCAGCATCCTCCATCATACAAGGATCACATAGGGAACGGAGGGGGAGGGGGGAGATGCTCACGCCCCCAGCCGCCAACGCCAGCGGTACATCCGCAGCCCGCGAAACCCTCAAGCTGCCCGCCACGCCGACAATCCCACACGACAGCATAGTCAAGCCCATCTTGAGCGCGGGCGAAAACTTAATCTAGGAGCCACGGTGGGGCCAGTTAGATCCATCCATACGCTTTTGATCATGATGTCGGAGATCTAGATAGGGATATATCATACCTCCGAGTTCCTGATCTTTGGCCTCCGGTACAGCCTCGCCAGGTCTTCTGGATGATCCCCCACGACTCGACCCTCCACATCTACCAGCGGCCTCTGCTCCGCCATCCACGTTCTATACGCCTCTAGATCTCCCTCCTCCAGCGGGGTCCAGCACATCCATCATCTCCCTATACCCCTTCAAGGCCTTATCTATACGTCACATGTCAGCCCATCGATAACCAACCCTTCCACGAGTCTCAAACTGTACCAGGAAGACTTACTATACTGCTGCAGCTTAAACGCGATCGCGCCCATGACCTGCAACCTCCTACTCCCCGTCCCCATTCCCCTCCTCGCCCTCAACCCCACGCCCCCCGCACACCCATACTCCCACGCATCCAGTCCCTCCAGTACCCCCTCCAGCTCCGCAATCTCGTCCTGCAGGTGCAGGAGCACAAGATGGTTCAGCTTTGTGAAGCGCCGATACACCTGCAGCCCCGGCGCCCCCGCCAGGCTCTCGGCCAGGAACGGATACCCCGTTGGCACCCTTACCGCCGTCGGCGACGGCGGCGGCGTCGTCGCCGAATAGTACGCCGATGGAGCATACTTCTTATTGCCGTCCTGCGGGGGGATATAGCCTGCCTCTGCCTCTGCGGCGCCCTTTGCCTTCCCCCCCCTTCCCTTTCCTGCCGCCGCTGTTGTCTCGCAGCGCTGGCAGTCGCCGCCCTCGCGCTCGGTGGGCGCCATATATGTAGCCACAGCAGCAGCTGGCGGAGGCGGCGGCGGAGTCGGCAGGGGATGTGGGTAGTGGGCCGGCGGGACATACGTGCTCCCGCAGTATGCATCCCTCATGTGTGTTGGATAGGGCAGCGGCCTTAGCACCTGTGCGGGCGGCGAGTAGCCGCCGTATGTAGGGGTGGTGCAGTATGCCTGCGCGCTGTGGTAGTCTAGCTGGTGGGACTCTAGGGGCGGCGCGGGAGGGTAGTATGGCGGCTGTAGGCTCACATATTGGGTTGTTGGGACTGGGGCGGGCGGGCGCGGGCGGGGGGTTGCGTCCTCGACGCCGGTACTACGGGTACGCTTCTTCCTGGGGGGCGCTCGGGGGGCGGAGTCAGTGGTGTGGGGGAGGGAGCTTTCGGTGGTAGTGGTGGTACTGGCGGTGGCGTTGCTCGTGCTTGGGGTGGCTTTTGTGCTGTCGTCGACGGCCGCGGGCAGCTCTGGGAAGCGGGCCTCGTAGTCGGCGGCGGCGGATGGTGAGGCGTCGCGGGAGCGGGTACCTACCACTGCGGGCGAGGGCGGTGGGGGAGGGATTTGTGGGTTGTTCCAAGTGTCCGCGCTTGTGGAGCTCATCGTAAGACTGAGTAGGAAATAGTAAATATGAATATATATATGGATGAGCTCTAGTATTTGTATTGCTCAAGAAAATGTTTGTTGGGAGTCTGTCGGTAGTTATATAGAAGAGCCTTTAACTGATATATCAGACAGATATCGGTCGAATCTGGGTTTTTGGTTTTTTGTCCTGGTGATACGTTGGCTATATATCCTCTTATTTAATAATTATGATTCCCGCTGCAAACAGTTAGAAAAATACTAAACACTACTGTAATAATCAGCTAAACTCACAAGTATTACAAGAAATCTGGGGGAGAGTCGACGGCGCCTGTGATCACAATAGCCAAACCCGATTGTAGCCTTGTTTTCTTCCCCCTGCTGCTCCTCCTCCTCCTCCATCCCCCCCTCCCGGCTCCCTCAGTGAATGTGCCTGTCAGCTGCTGCATCCCACCACAGCGGTATCGCCTCTCTACGGCTAAGTTTCACTCGTCTAATACTTTTGTGATTTCTGCGGCCAATCCAGTAGGGTACATACTCCAATGAAGCAGTATGAGGTATGAGGCGTGTGTGTAGGACCGTTTTTTTGCTTTTATCTTCCGAGCGATGTGGTGGAAGAAGATTGTTAGTTTCTAATCGGGCCGCTCGCTCTGCAGAGAGGCGAGGGTTAGGGTCGCTGTTGATAAGAGCGGTTACCAGGATAGGAAGTTGATTTTCCGCGTTGGGTTTGTTTGTTGTTTTTGTTACTTGTAGGTCTCTGCTCGAAATGTTACTTATCGAGCGCTATATATATATAAGACATGGATGCGTTAGAATAGTTGTTGTTATTACGTTTCGCGGGCCAATGGGGGTCGAGAGCACTTCCGGGCGAGGCGAAAATCAATCTGGGGATCGACGTCAGATATTATTTCAAGCGGCATGGGCATTATTAGCCTTGTGGGGGGTGTTTGAAATAAGGTGCAATGGGGAGAAACCTTCAGTGGCTGGATTGGAAATGTTGCAATGGCGAGTTCCTTGCGCAAGTATGTACGATGGTCGTTAATCGCTCATCTAGCTCATCGTCTTATCTCTCGACGCATTGGATCGTGAGGCCTAGTGTAGAAGGGGGATGGGGGGGCGAGAAAGAGAAGGAGGAGGAGAGATATCGACTATTATCTAGCTAGCTACTGAATTCTTAGGCTTGGGTAGATAACTGCTTCGTGAACGTCGAGCTCGAATTGAATTGATAAGATCGTTAAAAGTCCTCCCTGCTGTATTAGGAGGGCAGAGGCTAAACGAGAGGATTTACTATGTACTTCAAGATATCAGATTATGAGGGTTGCGAAAGTTCAGTTCAGTTGTACCACCCGAGTCCGAATATGGAATATATTAGGACTCGATATAGGTAGTAATATGAACCCTGGGCGGTTTCAGGCACTCCATTCGTAACTGTAATTGATGGAAAGTTTATCCCGGTTTGTGAATCCGGGATTCTCAAACATGCGTTGTTGACTGTGACTCTTAATTGAAGGTGGGATGTTTCAGGGTGAATAGGTAGATATGTCGCTGGTTGAGGTTGTCGTCTGAGGGGGACTAACGACAAGTGAGACCAGCTAGATATTACATGTATGTGCTATCATTGACAGCTCAAACCCTTCAGATACATACATGTATCCTGCAGGTCTTTATCGAGGCGGTAACGACAGACAAAGGTCCTAAGCGCCACCAGGTAGTTAGCGCATGATTCCTAGGACATGAGTGCGGCGCCCACTCACTCACTCGCAGCTCAGCCATACACGCAAAATGCCGCGACATGTACCCCACAATCGCCGTGTGCAACTTTCAAGACACTGATCATCCGCGTCCATACATACACCTGGGCGCGCCTCCGTATTCGACTATCACATGGCACCCCGGACTCTCCGGCCTCGTTCATGCCAGCAACGGGAGGCCTAAAGTTCCCTCAGTGATTCATCATTAAATATATATATATAATCATCCGTGCCACATCTCTGCGCTGGCTAGCTAGCCATGTCCATTGTGGTGGGGAGATGGGAGCCTTGCTACAAAAAGGATTATTTGGGGTCATGTGACCGTGGGGGTGGATTTGCTCCGGGTGGGGGTATCGATGTCGGGGTCATCTAATATGGAGCGTGTAGAGGTTACTCTAGGGCATGTGGAGTAAGTGCAAAAGTGCTTTTGGAGGATGAAATCGCCGTGACGAGTGATGGCTGGTGATTTTTTGTGCTGGGGTATAGGTAGGTTCTTGTTGAGCTGTGGTCTGAGTGCATGTCGCTGTAATTGCAGGTGGGTGATGTGCTTCTGTGGAGCTTATGATGAGGTGTAGTAGAGGACGAGGCCTAGTGTGATGGCATCAAGATGAGGTTTTGGGCTTGTGATACGTCTGAAAGGATACCTGGAAAAAAAGAGTATTTGAGGTTGGCCTTGGTAATTGTGTCGAAGGACAGGTTACGATATTGATGGACACCGTAAGAGATCAGCCTAGGGAGACGTAAGCACAGACGCGTAAGGGAGTTCTGATCATGGCTTATCACTCGGCTGTAAATTTCTTTTTTTCTTTTTTCAAAATTTATTACTACAGTACAGTCTTGCTATAAGGATATAAAGGTGTGTTATAAGAGTTGCCTACCTCACCCAAAATAACTCCTGTCGAGACCCAGGTTACATACATGTATCCTTAGAGGCCGAATATCCTTACAGACAATATCCCCACAACGAGATTTTACTGTAGGATCTCAAGTAACGATATAATCTACTATTGATTCTATGACAGACCCTCTGTTACCATAGGAATATAGGGAGATGACTATATACGCTTGTAGCATATCACTTATTTCCCGGTCGAGCTGCAATATTCTCATTAAACAATTCCTGTGCATCCCCGATCATTTCCTCCAGCCCCTGAATGAGGCTATCTCTCCTTTACTGATTCGCCTCGTACTCCTCAACGCTAAGAACAACCACCTGTTCCCCGTGATCGGATGTCGCAATACCCACTGCGCCCAAGGCGTTGGAGTAAATTATGGTGAGTCCGTCATATCTGGCGAAGAAGACCCCACTAGCATCTTTCCAGACTGCGATCTTCATTTTAAGGGGCATGAGAGGGGCCGATATGAATGAGAACACTGCAAATGTAGGTATTGCGTGTAGCTGGTAAAATAGAAGAGAGAAAAGAGATCCTTTAACATTTTAGGGAAGTCGTGGATTCAAGAGAGTTGAGATGAATGTGGTTGATTTTCAGAGTCATGATCTTTGCTTTGGCCCTGAAATGCCAAGCACCACTACTAGTGGTTTCATAACCTGAGATTTGAGATGAAGTGCCTTAAGGGAGAAGCATATAGCCCCAAGTTGACCTGGCAGGAATCTCTTATCACAAATTCTAGTTCTACCCAAGAGATGAAACCGTCGCGGTTAAGGGTATTGATAGCTTTCCATAGGAGCCTTATTTGGTATTGCGCCAGGTCGTGTTGTCCCTAAAAAAAGGCCGTAGAAATTGAGGGCTAGTATAGGCTCGTATGATACGGTCTTTAAATTTCAAGATTTAATCTATCCCCGGGTGGCTTTTCGTACCGGTGGTTAAGAGAGGTACGTCTGTGTTCCCTTCTGTCTTTGGGGCTCCCCTTATAAGAATAATCGAGTTCTTCTGTCTTCATGAAAAGCTGTATCTCTCAGCCCATAGGTCCCTCGTTCCGTTCCAGCTCCGAGTTGAACTGCAGCACTATTTTTGATCCCCGGTCATATGATCATATGTATATATTGCATAGGGTCCGCTGGAGTCGTTTTTCTCATTGAGTTAGTTCATGGGAAACCTCGCGGTTATCGTGTTGTGCCATGGTCCGTGGATTCCAATCTAGGTACAGTTTTCTGAGTGCATAAGCAATACAGAGTTCCTTAGTTCGGCAGTGACGGTCAGGTTTTGTGGCCCTGCTGCTTTGCGCGAAGCCCGTGCCTAGCATAGAAGAAGCCAAGCCCGCCCTTCAATCCACCGTTCCCGCTCCGCACGTGACTGGCGAGTACACAACCCTCAGGCCCTTAGCTCTTGGCAAAGTATTTACCCCACCAACCACAGTCCTCATCGCAACGAGAATGCTTCTCTCTGTATGTCTCCTTAGACCTCTTTCTTTTTGGTGGACGTGAGCGGCCCAATTTTACATTCGTACGTCTCGTATATCTGATATTCGGCTTCACGTACTAGGCACATCAGCAGTGATCCGAACGCCTGGACGGGCAGACTTGGCTGCAGGAAGCTAGAGCGGCCCCTCCTCCTCATCCCACCACTTGTGCAACTTGTCTATAGGTATTTCACCTTTGTACCCCCAGTCTAACGATCGTAGGGTGACATGTGGCTTCCTCTCCGCCCACTGCTTCCGTCACTGCTTGGGAGTATGCTCCTCTCTGTTTACTCGGAGGCAGGTGGAAAAAAGGTCACGTGGGTCACTGGGGTTTTCAGGATAGTGTATTGTGCCGCAAGGGTCGAGGTAAGAATCTGCCTACTCTAGCTCTACATTGCTACACTGGAAGGTTTATTTCTAACTGATTTCACTACTGTACCTCCTACTCTCGGGATATATGAGGAACAGTGTGGCGCATCGGCCAAACCGCTGCTTCTACTCCGCCAATTGAAAGGCTTTCCTGCTGGAATAGAACGCGCAGCCAAGGCACTCTGCACTCAGTAACACATCTATCAAGTCCATTTATGATAGAGCCACAGCCCGCGGCAGGTGTACTGCTGGATTTCCCCACCGGCCACGTTTCTGGAGCATGAAAATCAGGATACCATCAGGCCGGAGTAAAGTAAAATACCTACGAGCAAGGCTTAAAAGCGACTCGCTTTTCTTTTGCGAGTCTAGCTAGGTAGGTACTAAACTAGTCTAGAGGGCTAAAAGCAACATAAGCCGTCATCCTCATTCTAGTTCAGCACACGGGCTCTAGTTTTACGAGCCCTTGCTCGGCCCCAAAACATATTTCAAAATCTAAAAATTGCAGACATACCGGGCAGATGTATTCCCGCTGGCATAGATAAGATTAATTCTTCAGGCATCGTAGACCTTCTTTTTAAAAAAAAGACCATATCCAGGCTTCGAAGACGAGTAATGCGGCCCTGCGGGAACCGATGACTATACTACGCAGCATACACTTCGGACAGTGTTCTAAGTAGACAGATAAACTTTGGTTATTTCAATCTCTGCACCAGGTCTACCGACCTGCTCGTCGGCACTGGTACTATTGAGGTGGAGGAAATGAAGATTACAATAGAGCCTCCACTAGCCGGACGCCGTGAACGCGGTTGCAGAAACGAAAGGACCGGCAGAACACTTGAGCCAAGCTCAGTTTCTTCTGTGTTAGCCAGAGATCTGGCTTCTCTTAGGCCTTAACCAGCATAGTAACAGCGGACAAAAGGGTACAAAAAGGATTATAAGGGATCAAAAGGTAGAAGAGCTAGGGAAAGATCTAGTTAGTCTGTACTTCACTTCTTTGCCCTTATCTACAGACTTTCGGCTTTCTGATGAGCGTTTAGACAGAATTAAGACCATGCCACTTTTTCATGCTGAGGGCATGGTATGGTAGTATTTGGGGCTGGTAAATTCATTCTGGGGTGCGGGAATCGAGACAAAACCACTGAACAGTAAAGAAAAACATGATAATGCACATTTGCCTGGCCACAATCTTACCACAATGAGCAAGCCTAATCCTTTAAACCAGCACACTCTCTAGAGCTAGGGTCTAAGGAGCCTTTCTTTGGTACCTGCGAGCTTCTTGGTAGTCCTTGTAAATTTGCGGCTGCACTATGGGCCCGATTCCCTGCCTCCATTATTTTAATAATACATCTCAGTAACGTAAATAGAGTCACTCACAATACCGACTGAACTTGATATACCTGTGGGATATACCATAAGTTAAGTATTCTTTAGACGTGGGCATAATAGGAGTTAGCTGGACAAGAATAATGAAATGACTGGAACAAAAGACTTACGCCCTCACCCGAGGACTGCTTCCTAAATAGTCCTTCTACAGGACTGGCCGGCGACAGGTTGTTGGGAGGGCGGGTACAGCCATATCCTCTTCCCCGCTGTTGTTTCCCGGTTCTTGGTAATCCCAGAAGTTGTCTCGCCTGCAGCAGCGCCTTCTTGTGTAACCAAGCAGCTCTTTACGTACCTGTATGGTAACAATATTGAGGGCTTTGATGCAATGCAGTACATGTATGTATGTATGTAGGTGGCAGTAGGGCCATACCGGGTTAACAGTCACTTATCAAGAATTGCCTACAATAGAAACATTCAACTTCAGTAATTTGGGGGCTGTATATAGCCAGATCGTTGTTCGAACCGTACCTTTAAGCTTGCGCGGTCATTGTAACTGTTACGTTTCAGGTACGTTTTAAACACCACGTATCGTAATAAGCTTTCGCCCTATTTCATACCCGCGTATCCGGGATATCGAAGGATTTCCAATCTTACTAAATCCTGTTAATTGGTTCTCCAACAAGGCCACAAAAAACCCACAAACGTATCATTACTTTCACGAGTGATTCACTATGTCGCACTCACTTCATATTTTCTTCTTCTTGCAGCAGTAGACTCCTTAGTCATCCACCCAAGCCAGCCCAGATCAGCTAGCACGCAGCCAGCCCCACCTCCCCGCAATCCTCAAGCTCTTGACTTCATTTCTCGCGACCTCAGCTCAATTCTCTCTAGAGACTTACCTCGCCCACAATCACACATCTGAACCACCACCACAACCGCAACCATGACCTACACAACGCAGACCTACGCCGCCCGCGCCCAAACGCACCCCACGGAGATCGGCCGCCGCCTCCTCGCCATTATGGCCGCAAAGCAGACAAACCTCTGCATCTCTGTAGACCTCACTGACCCTGAGCGCATCCTCGCGCTCGTCGATCGTACCCCCCCCCCCTCCACTTCCTCCTTCCCGCACCCCCAGGCACGCACTAACACGCCCACGCAGAACTCGGCCCCCAGATCTGCCTCGTCAAGACCCACATCGACATCATCACCTTCACGACCCCCTCCGCGATTGCCGACTTTACCACGCGCCTCAGCGCCCTCGCCGACACGCATAATTTCCTCCTCTTCGAAGACCGTAAGTTCGCCGATATCGGCTCGACCGTTGCGCACCAGTACCGCGGCGGCGTCTACCGCATTGCCTCCTGGTCGCACATCACCAACGCGCACACTGTCCCGGGGCCGGGCATCATCGCGGGGTTGTATAGCGTTGCGAAGGAGGTGGGCGCGCCGCGCGGGCTCCTCATGCTCGGCGAGATGTCGAGTGAGGGGAACCTGGGGCGGCGGGGAGTACCTGAAGAAGACTGTGGAGATGGCGAGGGGGTGCAGGGAGTTTGTCATGGGATTTATTGCGCAGGGGTCTGTGGAGGATGCGCCGGAGGGTGAGGACTGGATCGTGATGAGCCCGGGGGTAAAGTTGGGTGGGGGTGGGGATGCACTGGGGCAGAGGTATAATACACCTGAGAGCGTGGTGGGTGGGAAGGGGAGTGATGTGGTGATTGTAGGGAGAGGCGTCATTGAGAGTAAGGATCCGGTAGCAGAGGCAGAGAAATATAGAGTCGCCGCGTGGGCTGCATATGAGAAGAGGGTGGCGACAGCGTGAACTGGGTGCTTTGTAGAGTAAGTCGGAGGGTAAAAGGTCCTCTTTTTTTAATTATAGTAATCAGATGTTATAGGTGAGTTTTTGGTAGAAATAGAACCATCCCGCCTTCTCAAATTCATCAGCCCCGAAAAGTTTATAAAGTGGCAAAGCAAGGAATTCTAGTTGAGAAAGATATTAGCATGTAGCACCACGCTGTCGTAAGAATAATATCTGGTAAACTAGTCCTAATTGGGCACCGGGTGATAACCCATGATCCATATATCCTCTAATGGAGGATATCATCACCCACAGACTCTTTATCGTCAAGATGTTGGATATGGACTGAGTTCCTTAATATGATGCCATCACTAGAACAAAATTTATCCCTGACTCGGGCATGCCGCACAACTCCTTTTAGCGACTTATATTTCCATGGTCTACTTACTCCAAGTATGTATGTATATTTGTTGGACCACATCCTTGTCGCAGGAGTGTGGCTGTATAAAGACTACAGGTATCTGGCTTATTGCTTACTAGAACACCGCTCTGGAGGATGAGCCTAACGTACTAGCCCTTTCTAAGTGATAAGAGGTGTATGTGTACTTGGAGGTAGACGTATTTACCTCAGCCACCTGGCTATAAGTAGCTAGGTGGCCCAATATTGTAATGGCCATGTCTTTGAAGTACAGACTCTCTCGAAAGATATTTTGTGATCACCACACAAGGAATGTGATGGCTGCGATGATTAGAAAGCCATTTTTTTACACAAATGACGCTATCGACACAGCAGCTCAAATAAATTTGTGTATATCTTCGTCCACTCTAAGGCTTCACCGGAAATAACCAGATTCGAGCTTCAGAGGGATAACCTCCACGGCTTTCTTGTGAGCTGTCCCAGCCAGGATCTCGGTGATATGGACAGGGTAGGTTCAGGATGCTTTTACAGTTGGTTACGGATTGTGGGACTTGCTTGCGGGTATCCGTACTTGGTTCCGGGAATGTTGTACCTTTACATTAGCAATCGAAGAGCTAAAAAAAATTGAGGTTAGCACAGGGGGATTCACCTATTCTTTTTTTTTTTTTGAGATTTCTTGAGCATCTAGTGGCTTATCTCCCTTGGTAGATCCAAATATGCACTCTTTTGTCACCACTCGAGCAAGATGCCATCCGCCCGCATTGCCACCCCCCCAAGCAACCCAAAAGCCCAAGAAAAACCCAAGCAGAATGTCCAACACCCAATTCCCCAATTCTCCAGGTATAGATACTCCTCAAAGCCAAAAATAGCGATGCATATCTCTGCCGTCAGCCATGTTCTGCAAACAAATAAAAAAAGAGGCACGACGACACCGCTGTCTACCTGCGCTCAGGTCTGTCGAAGTTCTCTAGCTGAGAGCGTTCATAAAGACGCAAGAGTAGATTACTACGACAGAAAAGAGGCACGTAACACCGGGCGGGATTGTGAGTGGGTTTGTGCTGTTGCACTAACTGTTGAACACAATTGTGGCTTGATGCCGATGGCGAGGGTTGGTTTAGGGGGGTGAGGGGCCGTTGTACTAGAGGGGGTGGGGGGGGTGGGGGGGTAGACATCGGGTTGATAAAGGTAGGAGAAGAATGGATGGGGAAGGAGGTGGAAAGAGAAAGTAGGGCTAGCACATGGTTTTGAGTGGTTGCTAGTACAAAATGGAGCGCTGGCTTGGCATGGGGTGTTAGAGGTTTGACTTGTATTCAATGCTGCTCCTCCTTCAAATGCAATTCCGTAGTGACGGAACGGCGCTCCCTACTCCTAGTCCGTTACTTTATTTTTAGGCCTACAAGCACAACTGGATCCCCAAAGCTAAAAACCAAAAAGAAAGAAGGAAAAGAGGAAGAAGGAAAAACAAACAATGAAGTAATTACATGTATCTATTGATATATTGCGCGCATCTACCTATATTAAATCCTGTTTCTACTTTGCATGACCCTCGATCCCTGCGAGGGAAGGTAAAACAGCAAGAGCAGTAGGGAAGCACGCAGAGCTGGCCACTAACGACCCAACCTTCCAATTTCCAGTCCGTCGTTACTCCAAGCCCCGTTCCGGACAAGCAGAAACATCGCCTATAGCCCCCCGGCGGAGAGGAAATCAAGTTGTATCTAATGAGCTGTCTACCTAAATTCAGTCCTAATTCTACCTGGCATTTAATTTTACATAGGAAAATAGAGAAAGAGTAATTGACAGAAAGAAGCACATAGAGCCAACTAGCCAAGAGCCTAGAGTCATCTATCTCCCTACCGCAATTCCGCTTCATCTTCGCCATCTGCAACAGACAAGTAAGAGTAATCAACCGCGAACTCGAATGAAAAGAGGGGCGGAGCGTCTATCTGTCGACCCTGTATACCTGCGTTTAAGTCTGTCCCCCTTGAACGAGCATTGCTCCCAAAAGCAAGGTGGTCGTAAGTGGGAACAGAAAAAAAGCACGTTGGTCGGGCTTGTGAGGGACTGTCATCTATCCCCCTAAATTCGAGTCTGTACATATCCCCACATTTGATAATCCTCTGCCTCAGCATGCGATAGGCAGAAGTGAACCATGAAGGTCCTGGTTGAGAGGCCGCTGCTTACGCTCTACCTGGCCCGAGTCTGTCCCTTTCAAACCACTATCTAGACGATAAAGTCCAGGAGTCGATGGAGAGGGACAGAAAGTGGGCCACGAAGGGGTTCTTGCGGGGTTTGTGGGAGATTGGAGGTGGGGAGTAGGGTTTGGAGTGCGCCAGAAATTGACTTCTGTGGGGACGGCAAGTGCTAGGGCCTAGTTTGTTAGGGTACATAATTATCTGCCAGGATCAGGTTTCTCCTTGGTAGGCTTACTGGCTTTCCACCCGAATGTTTTAATTTGTCTTTCTACGATCACGCACCAAACAGTTAAGGTGGAAAGTTTTCCTTTTATTCTTGTGTTCTTTCAGTATTAGATATCTGGTAATACATACATGTAGTCTACCAATACATCAGCAAGCTGACTTTCCTTCGTAACTACATGTACATGTAATTCTACTCGGCCGCCACTAAGAACGTTGATAGTCTTTTTCTATACCGCGTATCTCCCCACCCTGGCTTTCTTCTTTGCCCCATTTCTTCATTTGCCGACCAGCACCAGGAACTTAATAGGCCTTTCTTTAGGCCTTCCTTTTAGGCCCTTATCTATTCTTTTTCTGGACCCGGATCAGACTTTTGTAGGCTTAATTTATTTCAAGCAGGAAACTCTTCCTTTATAGCAAGTATATTTTCTAGTTTTCCGCTAGCCCGGCGCTCAGACGGGAGAGGCTATTCTTTATTTCCCTAACTCATTTACCTTCATTCTTTTGACCGGCACTCAAATAGGGTAAGCTTTCTTCAATCTCATAACGTTTCTGTCAATACTAAATGTCTATATAAGTCTCTATTGGTCTTGGAAATTATGGGAGCTAAGTATTGGTCGCAATCCTACTTTCGATATGTCTATATGTAGTGTACATGTAGCGGCCGAAACAAAGAAGCACGAGTATTGCAAAATAAAATAGTTCCCATATCTTTCTGAGCCCCTTTATTATATTTATTCGATAGTCTTCTCATTAGCTTAAACCAGAGCTGATTGTAATTGTATGGGGTGGTAAATGTGTCAAAGGTAATTTTACCAACGGTGGCTTAAGCACTGAACTTCAGCCCTTGTGCCAGCACAAATGCTGAATTTCAGTCTTTATGCTGTGCTATACTACATTAATCATTAGTGCCAATACTTATGAAGTTTTCCTGCCGGTGGTGAAATACCTGTCACCGGTGGCGAAATTCCCCACGGGTGGGGAATTGGACCCATAAATCGGCATTGTATAGCTCCTTTTGGCCAAAAGGCAAAAGGTCTGTGCTTTTATTCATTTTAAGGTATGAACATTGGTATTATTTTCACCACCGTTGGTAAAATTACTTTTGGCACATTTACCGCGCCATATCTATTGGGGTTAAGGAAGCGGAAGAAGGGCTAGCCAGCCATATACTCGGGTTTTCCTTCACCAGATCAGGTAATGTGCTGTGGTGACGGGTCATGACGCAATGGAAATTATCCTCTCTACACAGCAGACTTTAATATGGACTGGCTCAGGCACCTACCAACGATGTACTAATGAATACTCATAGGATTGTCCTGTGTAGGTTGTGGTCGCTATAAACTTTCAAAAATAAAATAAAACTTAGCACCAGAGCCAACTGTCGATGCACATTGCGTTTTCTTTCCCCCGGCTCCTTCAATCCTAGAGGATGTCACATGCTTGTAAGGCTTCTGAAGATGAGGGTGTGGCAGGCATGATTATGCAACAATGCGCCTAATCCTACAAATACATCCTCAATACACTCAATTTATCCCCGAATGTGTTATTGTCAACCGTTAAGAAGCCAATACATTTCCTAGATACAGAAATGAGGTGCGGATAATCTTCTTTGTTCCCCGTTTCCCTACACTCGTATTTGTTTTATGTTATTCATCCACCAAGGTTTAGAATTCCATAAGACAGAAATGAAGCACGGAGTCCGCCGCGGATTCTCCACAACTAATAGGTAGTAGTTGCATCTTAGCCCCAAAACAAGCAAGAAGTACGGCTATCCCCCAGATTTTTGACCCCACTACACCCAGGTTTGACAGTGTCTCCACTCGCAAGAGCTGAGCGGTATATAGAAATGAGACACGGATATCCCAACTCTGTTTATCTCCCTGTATCAAAGTCTGTCACCGTTTCCTCTAGGCAGAAGCCCTTTTGGGAGGTTACGATAGCAAAAGGGGGCACAGCGGTGTCTCTCCCTATATTCAACTTTGCCGCTGCTCACAGGCACAGGATGCACAGGGGGGACCAGCGACAAAAAGACGAAGGTGAGCAAGTCCCACATACCCATAACCCAATTTGTCCCTACTGATTAGCGTACGGTTACAGCGGAAGACTGGGATAGTTGATAAGACAAGACGCTTATCCAGGCAGGAAAGAATAATGGAGGTTCCTTCTCCCTACATTCCAGTTTTTTTTTTTTGCGACCTATCCAGCAAGAGAGAACCTCGCTGAACATGCGGCGGCGAAGCGGCACGAGAGTTATCACATATCCCACATTCCCACAGTCTATTTGACACCCACTGATTAACATGCTGTCAAAACGATGTTTTCTATTAGAAAGATTGGACACCCATCCAGACAGGAAAGGAGATCACCTACGCTGGATTTCGGCGACAAAAAGAAGCGCAGGGACGGCAGTACCCTGAAACCTATTTGGCGCCGAACGCTTAATTAGTATATTTTCTAATTGGGGGAATACCTGGAGAGGAGAAAGTCCATGAGCTTTTTGACACACGGAAAAAGCACGATGGCTCTGGCTGGGGTTTGGGGTGAGGTGGTGATAGGGATGAAGGACCTTGTTGATGGAAAGTTGATGGGTTATGTGGAAGGATGCTGTAGTGGCTGGGAGCAAAATTTTTCGTGCGAGACTACTCTGTTTGGGCGCGTGGGTGGCTATGGCTAGGGGCATATTGCCCACGGGCGCACACGCCTGAACGCAAGCCCACATTTAGAAAACGCCTAGGTGTTTTAGGTTAGTAGACTTGAGGGTCTGGATCCCTCTGCAGAACAAAGATGAATTGTAATTGATCAGCCAATAAACGATGGACCATGAAATATCACTCGCGGAAGAAACTCGATTGATTGATTGATTAATTGATTGATTGATAACTCATACATGCATATATCGTGTTTTAGCGGCCTCCCCGTCTTGAAGTTTTTTTTTTTTTTTTTTTTTTGGAACTTTAAGAATCCACATGTATGCCTGTACGTTTGAGGGGGTGAACGGATGGCGGCTCTATGATCCTACACCCAAAAGAGAGAAGTAGGCATAGGTCTTGCTTGTGTTCGGGTCTATCGTAGCCAATTCACATGTAATCATCCAGGTATCTGGGATCCAATAGAAAAGAATTACGGTGGATACGAGATTCTGGTGAGCGGCGAAATGGCGGCGAAGCGGTATTGGTAGCGAGGCGTGGGGAATAGGTGGGTTTTCCAAAGATGAAATAATATATTTTAGATTCCAAAATACTAGCAGAAATAGACACGATCAAAAGGTACATGTAAGTACATGCACCTCACTCTCTTGGCCGGCGATGGCCCTTTTCCAAATCAAACGTGGCGTGTGATCATCCCCACACAATCCTGCAACGAACGAACACGCAGCGGTATGCATGACACCGGGTAGTACCCGGTTCACTATCTTGAGCGGGCCAGATATCCTATATTCCTATAACCTTCACAGCATGGATCAGGTACCGTACCTGGAAGCCGCATCAGAACCTCATATCCGAGTGATAGTTTGTGATCAACTGCATCACGTACAGTCACTCGATATGCGGGCCACCAAGTCGACGTGATATATAATAAACACGCATATTTTTGCTTGGGGATGCTTTTTAACGTACGGTGATTATCTCATACTTCTAGATGCTCTTAACCGTAGGGGCTCAGGGTCCGGAGGGGTCCACAGGAGGGGCTGGGAATGTTGTAGTTAAGGGCGATGTTTGTTTCATTAAGTACTTGTATCTCTAAGTGCTTACTCACAGGGTTCGAGATCTACAGTCTCAACGTACAAGTGCTTCTATTCCTAGAACTACCTAAATCCGCCCAGTCCACTATATCTAAGCTAGCCACCCCATATAAACCTTAACTCACTAGTCAAATAACGAGTATACGTATATGTCTTCAACTTCCAGCCCGGTTAGCTCAGTGGTAGAGCGTGTGACTTTTACACTGCATACTCTTGTATGCATTGTGACAATCACAGGGTCGCGGGTTCGACCCCCGCATTGGGCTCTTTGCCATCACCCTTGGTGTTCTTTGAAATGTCGTGGGTTTAGGCTTTTTTGCCGGGCTCTTTTTGAGAGCAGAGGTCCTTTTTTTTGTTTGGTATGATCATGACACTAATAATCTTGATTCTATTTAGATTGGGCTTGATGTATTGATCACGTCAAACCTTCTTTACCTACTAGATACACTTGATATACAATATTCGCGCGTCTCAACGATACCTCAGGCCGGTATATGAAAGTCATAAAGTATCACTCGTTAAGAGCAGAGTAGTACAGGGTTAGGGTTTCAACTGTGAACCTCCACCAAGCCGTATCAAAAGTACTACTCGCAACTTCATAGCGTTTCTGAACACAACCGCTATTACATGCCATACAAAAATGTAGTCTTGGCGGTTTTTTGGGTGTATGCAATATTAGTCGTGTTCAAAAACGCTATGAAATTGCGAGTATGTAGCCAGTTAGACAGGCATTTATAGCATCCCATCTTGAATGCAAAGAATATTAAAACATACGCAAGCACATATGCATATGTATGTAGTAAGTATGTACTTATATACATGTACTTTAGAACCACATATACTTGCTCCTGTTACATGTAAATTAAAAGTTTCTTCATCCGAGTTGTTCAGTGAGCCCCGTTATCAAACGGTACCTATCCACCCCACTACCCCGCCATTTTTTCCACCCCACCATCCCACCACCCCACCATCCCACCACCCCACCATCCCACCACCCCACCATCCCACCACCCCACCATCCTCCATCACACCATCACATCTCACCGTCCCACTATCCCACCTAAACATACCAAACACACTACTACCCTTCATAACCGAAAACCCTAGACCTCAAAGTAAAATGTTCAAGCACGCTCTGCTCCTCCTCTCTCTCCTCCTCGTCACCGTGGCCAGTGCCCAAATTGTCAACTTCGAGTACTGGGCCTGGCCAAACAAGCAAGGCTACAAATGGACCATCAGCACCCAGGGCTACCACCACTTTGGTCGTAACCTCCGTCCAATCTCGTACAAATGGGTTACCACTTCTAACAACTGCGCCGTCCTCTTCTGTAAAGGCTCCGAGTTCATTAAGGCCCATGCTGGGTCTACAATGGCCCGGGAGGACATAAATGTCGACGCGAAGGAGGCGTTTGATAATATTGTTATTTCGTGCGGGAAAATGTGGTTTTGCCCGGAGTAGGCAGTGGTAATTTGGTAAGTTTTTCGCCCTTTTGATTCGTTTTCGAACCAGTGGAGGTCTTTCTTTAGTGCTAATGCCTGAACTGTGTAGAGAAATTTAGGTACCGGGGTACCCTGGTGAGATTGGTGCTTCGGAATCTGTGGATTGAAGAGAAGGCTAGGTGCGGCATAAGTCTGGATATAGCTATCCCGTAGGGTTAGTTTTCTCCCTTAAATCTAACTAATATTGCTCTTTTTCTTTCTAATTTTTTATTACCCCGAGAAGTAAATCAAGGCCTTGCATTATATCTATGTCCATTCTTACTAAACGGCCCCGGCCCCAGAAATCTACCAAAGGGCAGGTTCTACGCCAAAACTTAGGTGCCTGTAATAGATTTTTCCATACCCTCCGTTTATAGATCATTCAATAACAACTCACTCCACCAAAACACAAACTACTACCAATATCCTTGCAAAGCCCAATATAATGCTCAAGAACCTCCTCTTCCTAGGTGTAGAACGTACCCTCCCTCTTTCCCGTCACTAACCCTGTGAAGTAGTAGCCTGCCCTTTGGAAACGTTGCATGAAATGCCAGCAACACGTTCAGATTTCAAAAAACTCGTAGCAAGGGTCTCAGATTTGCAGTAACAATAGGCTGCGGTTGTTATCAACCTTAGACTAAAGGTAAGTAGGCTAAGTAAAGAAGGTCTCCACCTTAAGTAGCAAAGCCTACAATTCAAAAGAATGCTTCGAAAACGTCAACTTCCAGTAATTTTTTACGATACATCGAGGAAGCATAGATATGCATAGAAACAGTACAAAGATATATAGGGAGAGAACGTATGTTGACTATGAGGGAAAGAGTCCAAAGACTCCCGATTGCGCACTCAGTCATCTTATAGGTCATGGCAGTGAAGATGGAAAATTTGATACCGGTAAGTATGGCAAACCGGTAGGGGAAGGTGGGGAGCTTTAGGCTAGAAAGAAGGTTTTGTTTAATCCCCTTTCTTTCTGGGGGGAGAAAATTTTGTATTATACTGTATATATCAGCAACTAAATAAAATCACAAATATCACTCGTTAAAGGACTGCGATCTGGTTTTAGGGAGCCTAGGATCTGATGCATGAGAATCTCCCCCCACAATCATCACCTCTAGCTCTAGATCTGGGTACTACTCTTAAGTTAGTTAAACTTATGATGAGAAAAGTATGCTCCAAAACCGTCTAGTTACGTGAAATATCACTCTCTTATATATTAGCCGAGAATCTAATGATCGATATTCAAGCCTTAATTACTTATGAAAGTAAACTTAGGGGCGCGTATCGATACTCTGAATTACCAAAGTATTTATTGCCTGATCAGTTGATTATTGTGATCACATCAACCCCCACGATAAACTCCAAACCGAATATCAACGTTAGCTTCAACATCGACTATATATATGACTCTCCCTTCTCCCTCCTTCTCTCTAATACTATCTCCTTCCCCTTCAGCATAGCCCATGTATACCACAACGCCGCCACAACACCCCCAAAACATGCCCATCTCAAGACAATAGCAACCATACACACGTCCCTCTCCTCCTTGACTTCCTCCTCGACCACAATATCAACCCATTCTTTCACGGGCACATACGGCTTAACCCACTCGAGCTCTTGATCCCTACCCATGCAGTCATCCTCATCTCCGATGGTTGATACATCATTGTGCACCTCTAAGTCAGGTCGCCAGTTAAAGCATTTGTCCTGGATCTGGCCCTGAAGCATCACCGAGAGGCAGGGTCGGTTCATGGTACATGTGACAGATTCTAAAAACTGAGATACTGAGATACAGAATGCGCGACGGCACTCAAGGTTGCAGGCACTCGTCGTCGCGGGATTGCCGTAGAGGATCACGGGAGGAGGGCTAGTGGCATGTGATAGGCTGAGCAGGGAAAGAATGACGAGTGGGAGAGATTGCATTTTGTTCTAATGAGTGTTAGTGGCAACTACATGTACTAGAAAGATTTGGAGTGGCTTACTTTATTTGGTGGATAGGGATTCTGGTTTTAGTTTTGGTTTCTTTAAGGACTTTGCGAGTTGAGTTGGCGCAAGAGGGCGATTTATAAATGAACTAACGAGCCGAGAATAAGGGAACCCAATATTTATGTTGAACGGGGAATTTCTACACCAAAGAATGCGCAACGAGTGGCATGATTGATGCAGGAATGTACCCTCTTTCCCCTTGCATTCTTTTGCCATGTTGTACGTTTGTTGATGTAAGGGCTATGATATCTTCAGCAACCCTAGACAGGTTTGATGTTCAAATTCTTGTAGATGATTTCAACCCTATATCTCCTATATCTTTGAGGTTAATATAAAATGACTATATAATACGATTATCATAACACTGTTAAGAAAGCGAGCGATCACAAGATCTAAGTTGCCGAGAGGGAAAACTACAGCTCTTTGGGCCGCCCACGACTAAACTAAGTGTGGACCACCCGCTAGAAGGTTTTATAGAGGATTTTCCGGAACACCGAGACTTTATGGGGAGCATCTAGGACTACCTTGAAAACTTCATAATAGGGTTGGGACTGATTGCTGAGACAGGAATGGGGGCGGGCGCGTGTAACAGTCACCTAATAATTAGCTGACTAATAAACTACTATTAGGTACATGTACTTACATGTACATATATCTACTTGCTCCAGCGTACTGTACTCTAGCTCCAGTAGTAAATACCAAGACTACATACTCCACTAGCATTCCTCCTCATCGCCCGCCATGGCCAGCCGGCCTTCTCTCCGAAGCAGCCACAACCTTAAACCACCTGCAGCATACTCCCCGCGTCTTCTCCAATCACCGTTCAAACTGCCACCTGATGAGCTTTTAATCACGACAGTTGTGATCAGTCGCATACCGGCAAGTAGGACGGCTATTATATTGAACGCAATCTAAAAAACGGGATTATTGGTTTACCGTTTAGTTGACATGAGTATTCAAGATTGGCTGAGCTTAATCACAGCAGGACTCCTAACTCACTATCATCGTCCACCAGTTGGCACTCAATCATATACTGAGCCGAGAGACCGCTACTGATTACTTGCTGATTCTAAGACGTTAAACCCTCGCATGCATAGCCTATAGCGTAGATCGTAATATCGCGGACGCAAGGAGCCGCGGAACTCCCCAAATCTAATGATTTCATTTTCACTTGCGATGCAGGGGGATTAGATACTAAGAGTCCACGGCCCAGTTGCTAGGTATGGTGCGGCGCGTCTTAAAGGTATTTCGGCTGGGACAATCTTGGCTGCTCCGAATGCCCTTGGACCAATTAGAGCATGGAAATCCAGCCACTTTATGGCTGGAAATCACATCTTAGCCGCAATTCTGTAATGAAGAGGTATAAATGGGAATAATACTGTTCCACTTCACCAAGTCTTGGCGCTTTTCACATACAAAAATAGGCAAATGCCATCCCTTATAACTTTTCAACCAGACAAAATATCAAAAATCTAACACAGGAAAGTCTTCATATTAGCTATATCTACAACTTTCTGTGTTAGAATTTTGATATCTTGTTTTGTTGAAGAGTTATAAGCGATCCAATTTGCGTTACCTTTAACGTGCGCGGCACCATATGAGGGACAATAAATCAATAAGATATGCATGCACTGTACTCTTTTACACACACGATAGGCAAATGAGAAGAGTTACAAAGAAAGGGAAGTCACAAATAGAAAAGGAAATATAAGTAAAATAAACTCCGATAAAATCCAGCTAAATTTATTCCCTAAGACCCGACCAGAAGAAAAACGCTAACTACCAGCCACGCGCGCCGGCACCTCACTCTACAAGTAAGCCACACCCACAGTAACCATACCCACGAACCCTGCTAGGGCAAAGTTAGCAATCACCGCCGAAGACCCGCCAGTAGACAAGTTATCAGCGTATTCCTCGGTGCTAACTGAGTCATGATTTGCCTTAGTAGTAGGCGAAACTGGAACCGGGCCAGTCGAGGACTTTCCATCCTTAGTGCTTGAAGTACTGTTCCCGGTAGAGTTACCCCATTACCAAGTGTGGAGTTGCCGTGGGTGCCGTTTCCAAACAGTGGTGATTCAAGTAGAGTCGCATTGGTACGGTTACCGTGGATTGAGTCCATGAAAGTATCGTTAAGGAACTTTGTAAGGTTACCCAAGAGTCCGTTTGTTAGATTCCCGAGGAGGCCGTGTGTAAGGTTTCCGAGGAGGCCGTGTGTAAGATTTCCGAGGAGGCTGTGTGTAAGATTTCCGAGAAGAGCGTTCGTCAGATTTCCTGACAGAAGGTTACTCTTAAGGTCACCTGTGAGGTTCTCCGCAACGAAGAAAGTGGCTCCAACAGGGAGACCGAGCTTATGCTCTGATGAGAACTGGACGACGTCGAAGTTTTCTCTCTCGAGATCCTCATCAAGACTGAAGTCCTCCGGTTGAGTAAACAAGAATGTAGTGAATCTGTGGGGCCCAGTGCCTAACGGAAGTGATGGACCGGCATACTCTAATACCGGTGAGACGGTTGTTGAGAGTGTATTCTTTCCACTGCTTGGGGAGTTTTTAGATGTCCCATTAGAACAGGACAGGTCGGTTTGGAGGTAGTGAATGTGTTGAGGGCTAACCGCGTCAGGGTCGATCATAATCAGGATGTAGTTGCCCGTGAGTGATGATGATGTGGAACAAGTTGGCGCGGAGCCAGCTTCTAATGAGGATTTGGTCAATCTACAAGCTTTAATCAAAACTTATGATGGGAAAATCATACCCTTTGAAGAAACCCCAATTATGTCCGCCAATCCTGAAATAACAGAATCGCCGTATTTGCAAGTTAAAATAGTGCTCTGCAAAAAGTCTGGGAAGATGTCCGAAGGAAATTCCTTTGAAATCTTCAGGGAAGCGGCACCCCCAGAAGCCGCTGATGCAGCAGAACTAGCAACTGAAGAAACTTTGCTTGCCAGGACAGACCCCTCCTTGGACGTTTCTACTTCAGTAACTAACTCGCTCGCCGTACTTATACCAGGAACTGGACTGCTAGATACCACACCTGTTACTATAGGTACTGCTGATCCCGGTGCTGGTGCGTTTGATGTGATGTCGCTAACAAGATCACTGACTGTGTCGAGTGGAAGTGCTGCCACTGATATGGTGCTGATGAGTGCAAGGGCACAGGAAAGTGCTGAGCCGTAGGGCCTCATTTTTAAGTTGTGTTATTTTTTTATGTGTCTGTCGAGATAGACAGAGGTATATCGAAGAGCTTAGTAATGGATCTTATAAATAAATCTTAACCGTCCGGACGGAGAAGAAGAAATAATCTATGATAATAAACAGAGAAAGAGATGGAGGGAAATGAGGGGAAATATTGGGGAACGAATGATGGTCTATATAAAGATGGAGGTGCGGAAATCGAGAAATATAGCGGCCGACACACAAGAGTGCGTATAGAAAACGAATGTGGCGAGGAAGAAAAAAGAGAGTCCCCTAAAGAAGAAGAAAAGACAGATAAAGGGAGTATAAAATGAGTTTTGATCGGAGGAGAGAAAGGAGAGGAGAGGAGAAGAAAGGAAGGAGACAGAATGGAGGGATACCATTCACTGATAAAACCCTCTAGAGACCATTCACCTACTACTATTTAGGTACCCACTAAAGTGTACCCACGGCCAAGAGGCGTCGCCTTCATTTTCATTCGAGTCTTGCCAAGGGCGGGAAGGTAGGAAGAGAGTGGGATCAAACCCACAATCGGCAAAGCGCAAGGATCATAGCGGGCATCAAAACGCGGTCTTGGGTCACGGTCAGACCCAGAAGGTCTGGGAGTAGAAAAATCGACCAGTCTTCTATTCCGATTATCTATTTCAAGGTCCATAAATAGGGCGTGATGGACGGCTATGAAACGGCGATAGCTGAAGATCTTGAGCCAGTGGTCCGTAATGCGGGAAATAAAAAGAAATTTTACTACTAGGGCTGTCAACGAAGATCATTAGGAATTGAGTAGGTACAGCATGCAGGTACGTACGTACGTACTACATGTAGTTACTCTACTCTAAGCGCGTAGATGTCTGAAGAGACCTGACTTCAACTTTATAAACTTAAATTGTGGGATTTTAAATTGTAAGGTTGACTAGTGGCTTCTAAGTCGGAGAGACATTTCCCCAATTCGCAACGCCTAAATTCTCAACTCTAGCCACTATAGATATTGGATTCTCAATATGAGCAACGATGTTCATATTGGGATCAAGTTAAATCTACTTTACCAACTTCTCGGTTTACTTATGTGGGAGACGCTGTGCCCTCCGCACTCCCCCCCCCCCCACCTCCCCAAACTCCGGGCATTAAAATGTACCACTGTATAATTGGACCAACAGCAACCCATGGAAATTCGGCTGTACCTGTTCCAATCCTCCCCAATTCGTTACCATAAGTTCTACATATAATCCAGGGTTAGGGTTCGTCTTTCTTTCATTACTAACCTATCGGTAATTTCGACAGGTAGCCTATCTCGATAGGTATCCTTTTTTAGAGCTATGCCGGGAGGCGTTTTAGTAATCAACACTCAACTCACTAGTGCGGTTTCTTATTAGTCCCAGATGTGTGGGTTTGTGGTCAGGTTTCATTGGCCATAGACCGCATATCGTAGGTACATGTACTCGCGACTAGGTACCTACTGCAACGCTTCTTGTCGATCTTCTTCACTCATCTGCACACATGTGTGGACGGAGGAAAGGAGAAAAGTTTCCTCGTTACCTCTAAGACGGTGGAAGTTTATCCCTTGACACGTGCATCTTGAGAGTTGTCTCTCATATGCCACCGGTGCATGGACCCACTGCTTCAGTGATAGCTTTGACACTTCTTGTTTCACTGTGTGGGGCAGTGCTATGAAACTTTGGTCAAAATCTGATAACGGCTCTGAGCCTCTAGCGGCGAAGGGGTCACGTGCGAGGTGGGACGAGTGATGGTACATGAGGAGGGTTATTCATTTATCCGAGGTTTCAGGTCAAGATGCTCATCATGCATATTTGAGGTACTTTGATACCATTATTAAAAATCCTATGGGAATAAATCGTCGCCGCATGAAGAAAAGATACAAATGTTTATCAAAAACAGAAACACGCAAACTTCCGGAAACCCATTAACACCCCAAACCGAATTTCTAACAAAGTAAATAAATAGGGCCCTGATAGAAGGATTGAATACCAGCACCACGGTACTGGCGGTAGAAATGAAACCCTATCATTAAACCTATAAAGTTTATTAGGGTGGTTCATATGGATACATGTAATTAAGCTGGGGCTGAAATTGCGTACCTATGTAATATCTTCATTCATTATGTACTTGTGCCATAACTGCTTTGGGACATCTCTGCAATCATAGAGCCCTTAGGTATTTTCTTCGTAGTATTTTTCTTCCTTAGTGCGTAGCCGAGGGATGTTGAAGGAACGATAAGCTTTTCCATCCGGCCGACTCCTGAGCCTTCAAGGAAGCGATCCATAGGCGTGGAGAAAGAGCTGGCTTGGTTACTAATAAGAAGGTACTCGGTGAGGTCGATACCAGAGACAAGGACTCTACGGGATATATTTTAGATACCGAAATACAGGGGAATACAATTGTAAAAAGAAGAGGTTACCTTTCATCGACAGTGGCCTGAATGCTGGTAGTCATAGCTGATATTTGAACGACTATGTCAAAGTGGTGGTGGTGGTAATCGCGCAACAATTGAAGTATTGAGGTCCGTACAACTTGTGGGAGGAAAGTAGTAGATATAAAAGTATATTTTGGTTGGGGTGTATCTGTTTTTTTTTTTGTTCCGTTGTTGTCGTCACTCTACGGCTTATGTCGAATATATATATACAGTACTGTATATTTCGTTCTTAGCTGCAATGCGCCTCGTGGTAGGAATGTATGCCTAACTTCATCGTGACTGACACTCCTACGGTAATAACTCGGGTGATACCGCTATAGGATGCTGCCCTTTAACCCATCCATCAGATGACACGATAGTTTATCCTAGTGCAGTTTTTCTTTCACAACGTATGGAACATTGAAATCTGCCTCGAGATTTAGCCATTGGCCATTCAGCTCAGGCCATTGCATGGGCATCTGATATGATTTTAGAAAAAAAGGTGGGAAAGATGTCTGTGAAGATGTTGGGACAGGTGGGACGCATTTTTTCTCAGGCAATTATTAGGTGCATAGAGTAAGTAGGGCAGACTGTCGAGAAAAGAAAATAGAGGTACATGTACTACCACGTAGCTGGCGTTAGAGTGGGGCTTGCTTGTACCTAGAATTAAAATTACTATTTCTTCGCACATCATTTAGATTTTGGGACTTACTTTCCTTTCCTTTCCTTTTTTTTTTTTTTTGTCGCCAGCCGTACGCGTTCCAACCTTGACTGTACTGAGATCTAGATTCGATCTGCTATAATCTAAAGGAAACCAAGGAAGTATGGCACCACTTCGAGGTCATCACTAGAAAGCCTGTTGAAGCGCCGCCGTATTACTCTGCGCTCACTTCGCCTAGATTGCAGTTTATGTCTAAAAGAAGCTTAAGATGGTTCCTTCGTGTTTGTGTTTTCTTTACTCTAGTTCCTGGTCGTCTCTGGGGTTGCGGCTGAAAATTAAGAATCGACCGGTTGGCTGGATTGGGGGAGCGGGGGCATTGCTTCTAGATAGAAAGTTGAAACGGCTCCTGCCATAAGCTGCCCATGACGTCCTAGGACAGATCTTGATCCTACGACATCATCCATGCAGGAACATAGAGAGGCAGGGTCCACCACTAATAATGAGCATCGGTAATCGGCCCGCAGCACTGCTCACGTATCAAAAATCAAAAAGCCGTCTTCGCTGTGTACCACCGTTCCAGTCTCAAACAAATCACCCCCAGCCCCCTCTCCTTCCTCGCCCCGCGGGTCCCCACCAAAAAATATACCAGTTCAATCAAGAGGGGACGATCTTTTTTTTTGCCGGTAAGTATTTACCTGTCTGTTAGAGAAACCCTTGAAACGTTCCTCAGCCTGTCGGTTGGCCTGCGTCCCTAGGCACGCGGCGGTGGCATTGTATAGCCGACATAAATTCAGACAATGCTTTTGTGCGCGTCCCTGTGTTAGTAGCATTGTTACCGCCTCGTCTGAATTGGGCAGTGTTACATTGGCCAGACTAGGACAGCAGTATTTTCCCACACATGTACCCTTCCCTAATCCCCTTGCGGCTTCTAGAAACACTTTTGCACGTTCTTGGGGCCCTCCTCTATCCTCTATCCTCTATCCTCTATCATCGGCAATCGGTGATGGTCCCTACAGGAACAAACCTAGCGACGTCACCTTACAGGTTGGACCGGCTTCCCCAGCAGGCGCAGAGATAGGCGGTTTAGAAGCTCAATGTCAGGTTGGTCAGCACAGTCCTTGCCACTATGACCCTCCGATCTCCCTGAGTCTTGCCCTCCTTTCTCTCTTTCCCCTCCTCCGGTCCCTCTCCCCTACGGCAAACCTTGTTTCCATCACCATAACCTGTTTTCTAAGGTGAAGAAACATGTACAGTTACGTAGAACGGAGGGCAACCGGCCCCGAGCAACAATGGGTTCAATAAGATCTACACCCGCAACATCTGCATAAGATCTCACGATCATTCGAATCTGAGTCAACAAACGGAACTCGAGGAGCACGTGGCTCTATAGAGTAGTTTGGCATCTCTACACTCTCTTTATGCAAAGAAGAAAAAAGGATAAAATATCTACGGGGAGATGAAATGAGATGAACTCTACAGGATGAACAGCCGATAAGAACAATAAGGATAGGCACCAACGGAGGGGCCCGGGAAACGCGTCATGTTACCAGGGACGAAGTGCTGCACAAACTATCTGGGATAGGTCGGGAGACGCTGAGCCTGAATATATTGCAGTTTAGGTAGCTATCCCCCACATGATACTATTTCGATGTCTGGGTTTCCCTAAAGTTTACAGAGGTCTCCTCAAAGATTTAGATAACGCCTCCGGGGGAAAAACCTTTCAGCCCACCTACCTCAGTCACGAGACAAGAACGACAAACCGTCAACTCATTGCTCTCCTCCTCAAATAAAAATAAATTTAACAAAAAAAAAATACACAACGCACAAACACAACACACCAAAGTAATTCCGAACAACGCAGCAATATACGGCGATTAAATGCTTGATATTGATCGAATAATCACTTACACCTGGTGCCAAAGACTATTTGGGGCAGACCCCCCTATCTATCAGGGTGCACTCTTCCTTAATTAGCTCGAATGTCAAGTATCCAGCGTCATTACTCTCCAACCTGGCTCTTCTTTGGACCCCACAAGAGGACAGGCAGCTGCCTGTTGGTCTGCCTGTACTAAGGTCTTAGTTGCCTGGGCTTGAGTATCACGAGTACAGAAAAGAAGCAATGAGTTAGGCCCCACTCGGCCCACGTTTGTGTTGATCCCAGGAATGACCGTACAGACATTACATACAGGTGCCTGCAGGCTGAACATGCCCTTCCTTTGAAATGACGCATTCGAATATGTATTGTTTCCTCAGTAATTAACAGTTTCAATTACATCACGGAAGAATGGAACTCAGTTTACCTGGTGTCACTCGGTGCGACGAAAAAACGTTGCCCAGGAAAAAAGCGCTGAGATGGGATAAAGGTCCATTGAGCCCAGATTAGTTTAGTATTAATTCAACCAAAACATCTACTGATGAAACGAGGCTGGTAAATGGGACGGATTCATTGGTTTTGATATCCCTCACGCAAAGGATAGCACCGAATCAGTTATAACCTAATTCAATTTGTTGAATATAAAATACGTACACAATACGAGAAGGACAGAACCATACAACACATATTTGAACGAATATAGTTCAACACGCTGAGGTAAAGCAAAGCAAATAGTAAAACAAACGCCTCCCAGGACTCCTCGGCTGCTCAAGTATGCTCAAGTAGAAAAATAGACCAAAAGACCGTAATAAGATATTGCCGCCGCAGCAACCCCAAAAATAAAAGTAAAGATCACCTAGAAAGTAAATAAACCTTGTAACGTGAAAATGAGAGATAAGAAACGAACTGAAAAAGGAAATAAAAACTCCCATCTACCTATTCTACCAACCAACCACCCACATACCGACTGTGATGAATAGTAAAATCGTGCCAAACCTTCCCAAACTCGATATTCCTGTGCGCGCCATAGCCCTTCCCCGAATAACTCCAGTAAACGAATAACTCCTCTGTTGCCCCATTGCAAATGTTCAAGGCCGTTAATTCGTTGTACTGTTTTTTTTTTCTCTTTTTTTCTCTTTTTTTCTTTCGTATTACCATGTTCTTACTCGAATGTTGCCAGTATTTATCCCTACTAGAGGCAAAGAAATTCCTTCAGGGCGAGGGCGATGAGACCGGCTTCCATCCTGGGAAAAACAATTGGGAGCACCAATACATGGAATCCTCGTACATCTCCTTCTCTTTAAGTAATTTCAATCCGCTCTCTATAAAATATAATTAGACTTTGTCATTTAATTTGAGGTGATTGACGCCCGGATTGGCAAATACCTTGTTGTTTGGTGGCTTGAATAACTTCCTTCATATATCTGATCTCATCCTCATTGGACTTCGCCAATACGATGGTGTCACCGGATTCCCAGTCCACAGAGAACGGAGCGTAACCCTTGCTGACGTGGTGGAAGTGGGCCAAAAGGATGTTAGCACCCTGAAAGACCGCATCAATGAGGTGATAATTAGAGAAACGATTCTGCAGAAGTAATATTAACACTTAGTACTTATATGTGTACTCGGAGTGATGAGAGTGGCAATAGCAACCTGTAAACTATAACGCATCGCAAACCAACGATCATGCGCAATTGTAAGCTCCATGTTGTGCAACAAGATAAAGATCGTCAGGTATATCTCCAAAAAGTCTTCTGGTTTGTTATTGAGAACCTTCTTTTGCAGCTCTTGGAGAAGTTTCTTTCGGAGTGGTATCAAAAGCTGGTGGATTGTGATATTGTCGATCTGGAAATCCATGATTGGGGTAACCGGTGTTTTACCGTAGTACGGACTACTTTCATCCATGGTAGGTGACATACCGAACGTTTCAGTTCCGACGATCGACCATGGGGTTTCGATGATCCGACTAGCGACCCAGAGCTTCAAGGCGTTTCGTAATAGGGAGGACTAAAAGATTTAGCAAGAATATAAAACACAAGCGAACAGTACATACACCCTTGGAATTACTCATACGCAATGCCATTGCGAACGATTCCCATAAGATCAAGTTTGAGCTAACATGCTCTTCGATGTATCTTATGGTGTTGTCTTCAACATAACGGTTGATTGTTCGTTGGGCATCATCGATATCAGAGATTGCGAATGGAGGACAGGATAAAGCCCCGACACCACCGTTGGCAACCCAGGTATATGTGTCTCGATCGTCAGGTAAAGGCTTGTATTGCTTTGCCATGAGATTCAGTGTAAGCCCCATGCCTTGCGTGATAGTGAAACCCTTGGCCGGCGAGGCCCAAACACTTCGATCATTTGGTGAGGCTTTAAGCCATCGTCTACGAGTCCATAAGAACTCCTCAGTAGGGCCTTATTGACATGAAAGGTATAGGTTAGCGTCACTTAAGACTTGGTTTATTGTCATAAAAATAAGGACTAATGCTAGCTGGTCAGCCCAGCTTGAATGATTTATACCTCTTCGGAAAAGTTCGGATTCTGTCATACGGGCTCGGAAACATGGTATGTTCGGAATCTTGGAGAAGATGGATTCACAGTACTTGCAGCAAGCCTCAGACACCCTGATGCACTACATGACGTTAGCCCAGTGCTCACGTTTGGGGGGCCTGGGGTGTGCGCGATGGTAAGGGGCCGTGTGGACAACAGGGGGATAAGTACCCTTTTCTTGTTTTTCCAGCATGGCAAACAGGCGCCAGTGATTCTTGTCATATGGGTTTCCTTCTTCAGTTCAGGCGTGAATCTTTTCCTTTGCCTTTTCTTTTTGTTGCTTGATGAATTCGAATTATGCGCTGGCTCGCTTGTTTCGCCTGGCTCGCCGTCACTACTACTATCTGAAGTGCTCTATAGATACCGAGCCGAACATGATTGTTAATCCCAGTGTTTCTTATGATAATAAAGAGTAGGGGAAAAAAGATGAAGAGTACATGGAATGGAAGTAATACAGATTTTCTCGCTGGCGCGCTAATAACAAGTGGCTCTGGAGCCTCGCTGTCACCCGAACTGCTGCCAGGCGTGTTGAAGCCGACCGAGGAACCCGACGTCTCAACACCAGTGTGTCCACCACTACCCGAGCTCGAATTGTAACCAGAACAATCTGAGGCTGGTTGCCATGCGCCGGGCTGCTCGTCCCACGGGCCCTGGTCGAATAGTTGCCCACTAGATGTGTTGAGTAGTAGCTCTTGATAGATATCGAGGTTTTGTTCGATTACTGCATCTTGGTAGACGGATAAGTCGAGGTTGGGATCCATGTCAATCATGTCGGGCGCGTAAGGGTCGAACTCGTGTAGGCCGAAGTGAGTGTTGTTTTGAGCCCACCAGTCGTTAGCAGCAGTGATATCTAGACAGCCAAAGAATCCATCTGGAGCAGGTATGTTCTGAGTAGCACATGGTGGGGTGGGAGTCTGTGGTAACTTAATGTTTGGGACAGATGCACTATAGTAGGCGTGTAGGTGTTCTTCGCCAGTGTAGTCGTGAGGGGTGAGGGGGTCGAAATCCCACGCTGAGAAGGGAATCTCAGAACACGGCTTCGGTGAGTTCAACATGGTTAAACTCGATTAACTGGGGAGAATATCGAGAGTCAGGAGGAGGAGGAAGTGCGGGGGAGAACGGGGGGGGGGGGACGGGGTTGGAAGGGAAGGAGGCTGCAGGGCAACAAGACGCAACAGACTCAACAACGGTGAATAGGAGGAAGTGGGGACCTAGAGAATTAAAAGAATTGAGAGATGGTGACGGTCCGAACTAGGCTCTCTGTTATGGGGAAGTAGAGGACGGGGGTGGGTGGGGGGGGTGGGAGGAGCGGTCCTATCAAAAAAAAGGAACCGAGTTGTTACAAGGACCGAGTGTTTCTAGTGGAGAGGATGTGTAAGTATGTTACTGTATGTATGTACCAATCCTACCTACATACACGCCCAAGTATCAGTATATCATACAGTATATGAAGTATCTACATGAATACGGAATAATAATGGGAATCCACAGGAAAATGATGTGGACGAGTTGGAGCTGAGCATGTATCCAGGAGGAAGGGGGGGAAATAATCATGGTACATGTAGTCACTGTTCAGAGTAGCAGAATAACTAGGATGAACCACTGCAGAGGCACCTTAATGGAGGCAAAGGTATATGTAACTAAGTATATGTACCAATACACCTGTAGTTCAAGTACCTACTAGAAAATGGATTCACAGCACCAAATTGGTGTACCATGCGTGTACCACTACCACCGCACCACACCTAGGCACTGTAGGTACAACCTCCACCTCCATCTCCACATCCACCTCCACCACCTCCCCAAATCCTAGGCAGGAACGATGTCACGGACGCCAACTAACTATGATCGACGATTGACAGAAGATCCGGAACTTAGGAGCCAGAGGGAGCTAATACCATCTACTATTTATCTATCGGCGAAAAAACCGTAATAGATAATAATCTTCGCGCTAGATCGGGCCAGCTTACAGCAAAAATTACTCGTTTTCTACCAATCGTGTCATACTCCTCATGCACATATGCAGCTAATACACCACATAAAGAAGGTGCATGGGTTGTAGAACAACTATCTACGGGTTTGAAGCGTGAGAGGAATCGACAGAATTCTTGTGTTGACCCGACCACCACCCTTACATTGAATGGATGCGAGATGCGAGTTTGCGCGTATGTAGCACCAAACGCCTCACGCCTCTCCACTTCTGGATTTCTTTTCAGCCCACGTTTACGATAAACCCAGTCAAGAGGACCACCATCATCCTGGGCAGCTGGCCAACACAAAAGTCAGCACATCAACACTTAAGCACCTCTCTCTCGTTACAGCGTTACAACGGGCCTTGGCCCCAAGGCAGCGAAGTTTCCCCAGATATTCGAACCCGTACCTATACATAAGAGATAAAGAGTACATAGTCGGCTCCCAAATCTACAGTAGTTACTTCATTATCCCCGCCTACCAAATAGCCTCTTGGGGGAGCCATATGCGGGGCTATACGCACGTATGTTCTTGCTCTTGCATCGTGTTCATGTAATGGTTTTTATAATCACCCGAAACTAGCACACCCTCGAGTAGGTACATAAAGCCCCAGAAATCCGGACTGAGACTTTCCTCGATCGTTGATGGCTCTTGTTTGTGCGGTTGTGTTTCAATTTTCTTGTGGGGTTCCCATTCTACAGATCTTGATGGATTCGATGAGGGGCTCGTTTCCTAATAAACTATCGTCAAAAGGGAGTTCTAAATGGGGCGTTAATTTACGACGTCAGAGTCAGCGGCAGAAAGTGCTTCATCACGCAGTAACCTTTGAAATCGTCTGGTGTGTTGACAAAGTCAGGGCCCAAGGCTCTAGACTTTCTATGGTCAATTGCCTGATAGTGATTTTGATAATTTAAAAACTCCGTGTGTTTGAAATTATGCAGTTGCCAGGACTGCGTTTCTAAAGTACATGCAGCTAATGTAACAAAGAGGAAAACCATGATAAAAATACAAAGGTACCAAAGGAATCAGACATGTAATAATACACAATACAATAACTTTTGGGGAGGCAAAAAAGAGACTGCCGACAAACCTGCAGTTGTCTCAGCCTTTCCCTCTTGACTAGCATGCTAGCCGTCAGTGATCGATAAACTAGACGTATAAAACATTACTTTGAAATAAATAAATAAATAAGTAAATAAATAAACCCAGTATTCGCCATCAAACTTTTAGAAACAGAAGGAAGAAAATATAACCCCAATTTTAGGAAACCTCTATAAAAGTGCTGAAAGGTTAGGTAAGTAGTCAATACAGTATAACGAGGGATAGAGAGAGTAAGAAATTAAAGAGGATAACCAAAGAGAATGAGCAAAGGGATATCAAGAATAAGCAATAAAAAATAAACATTAAACATCAAAAGCGTCAAACATGACACAACCGTCCATGTATACCTCAGCTTAACCATGGCCCGATGAGCGACGTTGAGTGGTCACATGATCCCGATCTGTTATCGGCTCTATCGGCCAAAGCTCGGTGGAGATATCGTCGTCTCCATACGCAACATTCCAGGCAGATTTTAAGCAGTCTGGGGTTTCCCACGCATGCTCTTCGTTCCTCAACCATAATCTCAACAGATGCCTCTTCTGGTCTCTCGAAGTGCCGTCCGTAAACCCTTCCCGGGCATGCAGGATGCTCATGTTGTTCCAGAACAGGATATCCCCGCGTTTATTATCCAGCGTTAGCGAGTGTTTTTCTGCAGTGAAGTGGAGCGCATCAAGCGCATCGGCCTGGGCGTCTGTCATCGGTGGTATGGTTTTTGAGCGTGGCGATACTTTTGAGCCGGTTAGGATACGCCGTGAGAACGCGAATATCATCTTCCCTGCCTGGTTGAACAGTAATGGGCGTTGATAGTATGGTTCTCCAGGCCGTCCAAATCTAAAAAAAAAAAAAAAGCCATACCTTGTGAGCCACTTTCCGAGATGTCTCCCCGCATTGACGCCACGTAGGTACATAGAACAGAGAGAGAAAGGCAACATACGTGTCAAATATCCAATCAGGAGACTGAAGGGTATCAATATGATCCGGCCTGGATTCAGCCAGGTCATTATAGATACTCCATGAAGACGCGATTTTGCTCTTTCCGCCCTTTTTGGCTTGGCTGAGGGTGTATAACGCCAGAATATCCCCGATATCTGTATGGTAAGGCTGAGACAACAGCAATAATCAGCATATGTCCATTACTCTCCGAGCCGATAAACCAAAGGGGCACAAATATCTACCTGTTGGACATTTGAGTATGGTGCTTGGCGGAGGTTATCCGGCGCAACTTCCGAAGTTAGATCAATTAGGTGAACTAAGAATATGATTCGTTGTCAGTCTAATGCAATTGACGTGTAGAAAATGAACCAGATAGAAGAAACTAACGTAGCATGTTGTTGTGTTCATCCTGCCTCCCTCGCTTCTCGGCCACATAGCTCGAGAGTCCCACATAAATAAGAACATTGTCCTCACTAGAATACTTTTGTGGTTCAAGGCCCCGCAAGACAAAGAATCCTCTCCCGTGGTACAGCGAAGCCCCCAAAGCGATAAGCCTAGGACCAAGAGTTGGCAGGACAAAGTTTTGTCGACTTATGCACGAGATCGAAATTCCTTTTGCTGTGATAGGTGTGAGCTTCGATTTGTAGTCTACAAGGGCAGCTAAATAGGAAAGACATAAAAAGTGCCGGGGAAAGTGTTGTTTCAAGAATGAAACCGCACGACTAGAGAAGATAGTAGCCATCCAGGAAAAACTTACATTTAAAGGCTTTCAATGCCTCCTCGGTCTCTTCTATCTCCAGCGCCGAAAGCTCCACAATATACTCTTCCTCCTTCAATTCATCCCCCTCCCACGCAAGTGGGGATTCTAACTTAGCCGGAAATCCATCCGGCAGAGTTTTCTTAAGCCCACCATTTTTCAGTCGCCGTAAACACCTCTCGCGATAGGACTTAAAACTCGGGATCCACTCGATATCGGGTTGCTGTGGTGCAGCCTCATCTCCGGCCGCCGCCGGCTTTTGATCAGTAGTCCTTGGGAGTGCTCGCCTTCTTTGTGCCGGTGTTGCGGGGGAAGTATATGCAGGGTCCAAATCAGGAGAACGAATTTCGTTGGTACATCGGAGTGGAGCTGGCGGGGCCATTGAAGCCATGCTTGATGGATTTCGGGTTGTGGTTTGATATTTGCTTTTTTTTTCTGCTGTGAGACTCTCTCTGACGCCGTATGTATATCTTTACTTTTTCCCCCTAATCCTCTGCTTGTGTTTCTCAATTTCTGCTCTGGTCGCAAAAAATAAATATAATAGGAAAAGATAAATAAAATAAATGCCCAAAAATAAATGAAGGAACGGCGGCGACAACGAAAAACTTTAGCGCAGCGGTGATAGGTCGACCACGAATAGTGGGGGTACTCAGGAGTTATTGGAGTACTCTCCGGCCGGATAGGACTAACCAAAGAGCTGTCGCTGAAACATCCAAATGCCGCTTTTTAACCGAATAGGATAGTAGTAGACCGGGTTACCCAGTGATAATTTTTCTTCTGGTGCTTGAGCGCTGGCCGCAACTGAGAAGAAGGTTGAGTTAAAGTAACCGTAACGACAACGTCTTCTGGATCTCTCTTTCAACCTATCCAGTGTTGAGAAACGAAGATGAGAGTTACCACCTTAGCCCTGCGAAGTGAACGAAAGAAAGAAAGGGAAAAAAAAAATTTTCTGTGTTGATCAGCCCTCAAATTCTTTGTAAGAAAGTACGTTTGATGCACAACTAGCTACCGAGTGATAGATGATCCTCCGCTTACTGTTGTGCGATACCATGAGACGTACCTATTAAGTGAGAGTGATTCGTTCACGGATGATTACAAGAGTAAGATCAAGTAAACGTCGGTGGAACGGTGCAGGGACAGCAATTGGGTATCGATTCGATATGTAAAAGAACGAAAGCCTGTCGTTTAGTTGTTACTTTCGAATTCAGACGGATGGGTTCCCGTACGGTATTTCTATTGCCCCTCCAATGAATAGGGGTTTTGAACTTTGTACCAGCTATATATTTTGAGGAGGCCTTCAAGGACCCTTCATGTTAGCCGTGGAAATTCGGTGCCCTCCCCTGATGTTTCAATTCCGCGGTCATGTCACATCGACATGCATTGATTGCATGCATGTAATTCCAGAACCCTTCTATTCTCATAGAGCACATATCCTTAAACGGTTTTTTTTTCTTTCTGGAGTAGCTTTATTAACTCTCTCCTCTTTTTTTTTTCTTTTTCCCTTCCAGTCCGGGATTCGGGAATGCCATGACGGCTGCTTCACTTGACTAGTGATCCCAACATTTGACGTCGGTATGTATCAGGGTCAGTCTTGTTCACAAAAGCGGTGCCTTGCAGTGAGGAAGTGAGTGACTGACATAACGAGGATCTCATCCCTACTCTGGATGCCCCCCCCTTTCAGGCAAACAGGTCTCTCATAGATTGGTGACCTCAATAGATAATGTATCGCAACAAAATGGAGCAAGACAACAAGCAAGATAGGGAGAATAATACACCTGCATCCTAGCTGAACAAAAAGGAAATAAAGGGCCCCACAGCATGCCAAAAACAATTAAGCATAAAAACCCAAACGAAGAAAAAAAAAAAAAAAAAAAATTCAAAAAGCCACATTATTTCACTCGTCTTTCTTCCCGTATTTCCAAAGTTGTGGCGGATGAGATGGTTAGCTAGATGCCATTAGAGGTAATGCGGATCAATGCATGGGAGCACTAATGTCCAAATAATTTCAGATGAGGTCGCATACAGACGATCCGTATTCCTTGCGGACTGGCCCTGCATAAGCTCTTCGCAGAAACAACATGGCTCACTTGAAATGGAATGGGGGAAGCTCGGCAAAACAAAACTCTAGACTAGATTAGTACATTAGCCAATGTATTATTGTGGCGGAAAAAACGAAATCTTTAGACATGGCAGACACCGTTTCCTTTTGTTTCTCTCTATCTAACCACATATGTAGCTATCGAGTATTTATGTTCGTAAGGTTCCACACCATCATGCAGTTAGTTGCTCGTGGTTACTTAGAGAAGCGGGAGCTGAACTGGTGAATTTTGTCAGACAGTTGTTTGAAGATACGGACACACAACGGCGCCGGTCTCACCATGACCATAGCCAACAAATTTGAAAATTTCTAGCATAGACAGCTACAATAAGGACGTATGTACCTCTCTTATCTTAATAATCCTACGGATAGGTATATAGTATCACTGTGCAGCTTATATCCATGAATAAGAAATAATCATCGATTTTAACCTTCGTGGTGCGGTAGTAGTCACCGTTCATTGAGCAACAACGTTCTCCCCTGTCTCCCTTCACCCGCCGTTTACTGGAACGTCGTCTACCCTCCCCCACCCTGGATGGATGTCTGTGCTTGCGCCCAGGCAACTGCGCAGAGTTGACGGATGTTAGGTCAAGAACATACGAAAGGGGGTGGTGGGTTTGAATAAGAAAGAAAAAAAAAAAAAAAAAAAGGAGGGAAAAAAGAAAAAAGAAAAAAGAAAAAATATGACTTCCACTGACGATGTATCATCCCCACACAACAACATCCGCGGCAAGAACCGATAGGTCGGCAGTGGCAGTGTAAGCTAAGGTGGAAGACCTTTAGCCTTTCGTCCTCGTTCTCGTCTCCTTACCCCCCACCCCTGGTAATTATGGTTGTATGTGGTACATGATAAAGCTGAGTTTTTTGATAACTTTTCTTTACACTAAGCTTCACTATTTCAAGCCGAAATATGTGTGCATAGAATTGTAAGAGAAATCATTATCACTACCGTAATGACACCCTATCCTTTTTTTGTCTATTGTTATAGTTGTTTTTTTTTTTTTTATCTGTGTTACCTAGGTCTCGCAATTCATTCGTAAACGGATCTCAACGTCTAAACCGGGCCATGGATGTTGCCTGGCCTAGAAACCTTATTAGCGAGTAAGCTAAAACACCTCATCTGAGTACCCGTTCTTGTACCTGCAGTTGCCAAAGTAAGTACCTACTAATGTTACGTACGTACATGGTACCTTACCTAGAGTACCTGCACCTCTAGAGAGTATAGCCGACCCCCCCGTGATTGATTTCCATACTTCATTCCTCTCATCCTATGTGCGTATAATCCTCCCACGCCTGGAGTGAGTAAGTTGTCATGTCAATCTGCCCACCAGACCGCGAGCTCGGCTTTGGCTGAGCTAGTGCCCCTAGGCTAGTTGGATTGATAGGATTAGAAATATATACTGCCTGGTTTACATATTTCCAGTATGTTCCTGGGTCCACGATATTTGTTTCTTACCAAATACTCCACATGGGAGGGAAGCCGTCACTACTCCCTATCTCGCCCACCCTCCGCGGCCCATCTGCCGTAGGATATACATACGTATTCAGATATCCGTTCCACTTGATCCATTGACTGTTTGACGATGATTGTGTTTGTTAGGTGATCGGCTTTCCCCGGAAAGAGACAGGAGACGTGTGTATGTATGCCGGATTGACACAATCAACCTCCTTTATCCCCGAGACACTTCCTATACACTCTGCCCTGAAATTATGTCAAGAGCCTCAAGTTACACGCCCGTTTAAAAAACGCCATGCACTTACCTTCACCCATTCGCAACGGCTGATCGTCGTAATGCGTGTTAGCCACGCGTGCTTGACTATACCACTTTGACCCCAGTCCCCACGCCAAGTTACAGGAACCGAGGGATGGGAATCTGTTCACGCCACTGTCATGAGAGGGTCCAATTTCAGGTTTTTGATGTCTCTCCAGCGACTCGGGAACGGGGAGGAAGTCTTTTCGTATTTCTAGATGAATAGTTATCCTAGTAGCAGTTAAGTCAAACCTAGTTGGGAGTTATGAAACGCGCATGAACGGGGGAGTTGATACTACCTAATATTTTCTCCAGCCCCGGGTATAAGAAATGTCAAGACATCAATGCTGGCCGGGCCGGAAAAAAGAGTGTCATAGGCAGACTGCAGGCCTAGCCCTTTGTACTCCCATCAAGAGAAGGGTTATTGCTTGTAAGAGGACAAGACAGAACATAAATTATCTGGTTCCAAATCTCGTTAAACATTCGCTACTTCCCAAATCCACTTGATAGTCAACTGCATCCGAAACTAACCAGTCTACTATTGACCCCTGCTCACCCAAAGAAACTGTTATGTATTCCCACGATTCGATTCCCGTGTAAGTACCTACGCCCGTCATCGCTGACATACGGAGTTGGATTTAATAGCAACCGGGCTTTAATTAATCCGAGTAAATTGCCAGCTGGATGAATGCTCTTTTGACGTTCGCCTTGGAGCTTCGTGGGTATATGTGAGCGAATTTATCAGGCATCCTTGCGATTAAAGTATATTTTGCTGTAGTGTTTTTCCCTTCACTAGTTTGTTGCCAAGAGGTAGTTTATGGTAGGTGATTGACGAGATAGGTGCACACGGTACTGTATCGCTTTTACCCTCCGGGTCGATCATTCTTAGCTAGACAGAGACCTCAAGCACAATACATAGATGTTTGTCAGACCGCGATCTGTGTCCTTTCCATTATCCACAACCAATGTCAAACCAAACGGCGATGACTGGGCTCGAGGAAAAACCCAAACATTTCTCGCGGAATGTTCCGCCATTCCGTTTCGTTGGACAACACCCCGATATTTCGTTATGGAAGAATTTCCGGTCAATTTCTTTGTGAAATCCCTTCATGAACTCAACAGTTAAGGCGGAGCCACCCTCGATAACATCGGTGGAAGATGGTAATAGAGGTAAATGAAGTGTTTCATTGCGACAGAAAACCTGAGAGCATGAAGACCAGCAGCGGATTCACTTGTAGATGACAACATGCAGTACGTAGTAGAACAAAGTTGGTGTTCCCTCATCTGCCACTCCACGTCGCAAAATACATCCGGCCCTACCTCATATTGTTTCTACGCCATTAAATTTGTAATACTGTGGGGACAATTTATGAATATGAGTACATGTAAGTACCCAGCTTTGTATATGCATACAAATCAAGTTATGCATGGATGTTATCAATTCCTTTCATCTGCTCCATAAGTACATGTAGCTAAAGCACATGCAGTATCTGTACCTTACGAGGTATCCATCGATAGAGTTGTATGAGATGCCAAGACATCGCAAACCCTGGTTCGAAACTGCGATTCTCGGCCCGGATTCTAAATTCCCAGAATACTACTTGTACTGAAGATACTCCCATATTATATCTTCCTCATACTGTATATGGACCCAATAACTACTTATTACCTAAATCAAATCAACGGAATTATGCTGGATTCATGAATGATAAGTCGATCCCTCTAACGCTATGTATACGTATGTGTATATATTTTCTCTCTCATTTCTCATCTGACAATTCATTTAGCCTAGGGGAATATGATAATAAGAAGGAATCCAAAGGAAGGGATATTGACCCCAATAAGGAGTCTTTACCCCCCCCCCCGATGTTCGACGTGATCCCAGATCTCAATGTCATAAAGCCAGATACTGGTAGGTGGGAGTTAATATACGAACAATTAACGAGGGTAGTTACACGGAATGTACTCAGGTATCCCTGGTTCCTTCTCCTTGAACTCATGCTCACGCCCCTAGTACGATCTTGCCACATTTCAGTATGGCATGTAGGAACTGCTTGGTATTCACAAGTACCCGAAAATGCAGCTACGTTGCATTGGTGTGTTCCCCTCTTTTAGTCCAATAGCAATTGCATCTCAGGACTTGCATATTCGGGTAATTCATACCTGCCGCGAGTACATACTCTACATCCATACCTCGGCCACCACTTCATTTTCTTTCCCCCCCATGTCACGCAGAGAACACTCTAGAGCGCTTCTCTGCAGACAGATATCTGATACGGGGTTATCCGTACCTTCCTCATTCGTAATCACCAAATCACTAATACCTAGGCGATTTTCTTTTCTTTTTCTTGACCTCCTGATAGACATCACACCGCACCACGAACGAAGAAAAAGGATGACATGTGCCCAGTCCAGGCCGTCTACCACAATTTCCAGTAAAGAACCTAGAATCAATGAGCTTATTCACGGACTTGACGGGAGGACATTAGCATTTCATTCATAAAAGAGTTCCGGAAGTTACCCCGTCAATACTTTTTTTTTTTTTCTTTTCAAAAGCTTGTCCGAATCTAGAGCACGGTCCAAGTGGTATGGTACTGACTCAACTTGTAACACGATCTGTTAGTATGCGTGCAAGGACCGGTTTGAAATTGGACTACAAAAAATCCATTGACAATTGTTTCTCGGCTAACAAATGCTTTGTCGCACATACCGGGTTTGGATGTCATGACTATTTGAATGCGTTTTGATGGATAAGAGTAGAGAATAATGTACATGTAATCACAACACAAGACAGTTCCACCCGAGTTTATATTGAGGGATACATCATATTTGAGGCGATCAAACAGTGCTCATGAAACACTTTTGTGATCAATAGGTATCACTAGGACAATTCCTGGTAACCAAGTTGAAAAACCCATCAACATGGTACCAACGCCTCCAATATGCAATTCCGCAGAAAGTAATCACTTTGGTGCCGTAGAGTGCATACATGCTGCAGCCGAGTCGCCCCCATGCGCTAATAAACGAGCCTTCGAGCCTTAGAGTTGCTCGATATCGCAATTACGGCCTCACCACCGCTTCTAGTCCAAGTTGCGCCTTCTTTGATTCGTCATTGTTATTTTTCTACACTCACACTTTGAGCAGCTAGAGTACTGCATGGATTATTAAAATAATATTGGTCGTAGCCGGTACTGTCGCCGTCGCCGTCGAATCCTTGAAGGTATCCTACACCCCGAGTCACCCAGCCGGCCAGTGATCGCCTTTGTATGGCTTTATACGGGTGCTAATATAGTCTATCGGACGAAATATTAGATTCTACCTCAGAAAGAAGTATGGCCAGCTATGGTTGGTGCCTATCCTCCCATCAACCAATCACACAAGCAGAAAAAGACTCTGGAGTCTTTTGCGCAAAGGGCCTACTATATACCAAACCTCAAGCAGCCATCACGATCAATCTAAAAAGTCAGAAAATGGTATGGTTAACTAACTCTAGGAACTATGCAGGCTTTGCTATAAGGTCACGTCAGAGCTGTCGTTGTCTTTGCGCAATATACATCTATATGTTCTATTGGAAGTGAAGATAAGGTGTAGGAGCAGTTTAAGTTATACATGCATCATGCGGCCAATGATTTGATGTTAGGATTATAAAACAACATGTACCCCTCATGCTCATGATCAGTCAGCAATAAATACATGTAGTATTCTTGAGAAGCACTTTGATGTATAGGGATTTATAAAGTCATGCTGTATATTTTACTACTCATCTGTTACTTTACTCATATAAAGGTGTAACGCAACCATATCGGAAATGCAGATCTAAAATATGTACATGTAGGTAAGTACATGTACATCCTTATACCGTGCTTCTACTTTTGAGTAACCACCCCCCCCAAAAGAACCAACCATCAGCGCAACGGGTAATATAATCTCCAGTACTGTGGGGGCTAGCAACGCCGCTCACCATAAATAAGTCTATAAATGCTTCTAAGATGCATGTTGCTATGCGTTAGCTTTTGATTGTACATATACTTCTGGCCCGCAATACAAACCGCTTGATTGATTTGATCAATTGAATCGAATCGGGTCCGGATTCCATTTGACATTTCCGACCAAAAATGGACCTGCATATTCTGGCCATGGCCCACTTCTGGTTTAATAGTGGAACCAATGCAAGATGCAGAAGTACTGTACCTAATGAAACCGATGCCTGCATTTTCGAGTACATATGTACTGCAGCTGTACTGTAGATCTACCGGTTGCTCAGCATATTGGTGCAGTTGCTCCATAGACGTAGAGATAGTAAATAGATAAAGTGGCGTGATAATGGGTGATACCCCCCACCCTTTACTTTACGCCATGACTTCGTGCAGTCTCTTTGATTATCCTTGATATCGATCCCTTAATCGGGTGAAACAAAATCCCACCTTTCGGTATGTTAACTGTACAATGACTGGCATGACGTGACAGGAGAAAAAGCCTTGTATGCATATTGGATAATTTTCCCGGCCCACATATACGTTTATATGATGTTCCGGGTTGACTTTATTTGGGGCCTTCGACCAGCACTAGCTAGCGAGTGAAATCCCACATTAACGGGTACTGGGAAACAAAGTATGGTACCGAAAATATGTCGGGCCGGATCTAATATAACTTGTATCTCATATTCCACACTTTTACATTGACATGGGTAATGTATTCTGACTTGACAGACCACCATCTAATCAATCTCAGTTCATCTGATTACGGGTACGTTTGGGTGACCAGACAGATTATACAATTCATTTGCTTTCCGAGCGCCTGCCCCAGTTTTTATTCCGACCGTCGTCTGAGATCGCTAACTGTCGTAATTTTATTATACAAGTATTATACAATCTCTAAATATATCACATCATTGACTAGACTAATATAATCAGGCTTACTTACTAGTAAGTGAATACATGTATATATCGTAAACACTTTCTCTAACCCTATATATATTAGTAGATCATGAATTATAACAATACATATATCGATCCTATACATAAGGAGCACTACTACTCCTTGGCCGCCGGCTTGTTATCTTCCTGGAATCTTACCTTTCGCTGATCTAGAACATGCCACGGCGGACTTGAGTACAGATTAGTACAAAATTGTAAAGATATATGTAGGTACCTGTTGTTTCAAGAAAATCACTCGGCATTTCGTTACGAACTTGCGATTTGATTTTACGCCATGTCTACTTTGAGCGTTCGTGTTTTTCCTAAGGGGTTAACCTGTGCCGCTGATCGGCTGTATGTATGCATATATGCAGGGACCAGTAATTTATTGCAGCTGTGATCACCGATCTCAAAATATTAGCTGAAACGAGACCATCAAAAGTTGACCATGTCCGGCCCGCACTCTTCTTTGAGAATCAGCCTCACGGCTGTTCGGGCCCCGGGATAAATGTTGAGTATATATCGGACTTGCGCGCCAAGCGCCAATGTACGAGTTTTAAGGTACTACAAGTATTATACTCTAAATCCATGCACTCGGTAGAATTATATTATTCAGTCAAGCACACACGTAAAAAATATATCTACAGCCAGTCAAGATCCTAAAGGCCTAGACCTAGGGCTTGATTCCGCTTAAAAGACCGAAAAATTGATAGAAGCCATACATATTGTAGTTAAGTAACTTCTAGCGGACTAATTAAAATAGTCGATACGTACATGTATATATAATCAGTATTGTATCGCCACCATAACCAAGCGAAAGAACAAAGATTACATAACACCGGAGAGGAGACGATAGGAATTTATCCTTTTTTTTTTTCCTTCCTTAGAGACTCTGTTTTGTCGGCGGTCTTCAACGTTGAGTACTATAAGTGGCCTTAAGTGGTATATACATGTACTGACCGTTAGTATCTATGCGTTGACTTATCCTGTCTCTTGGCATGTGTGCGCTTACTACATGTAGGATAAGTGGATAGAAGTTTCCTTCAATATTACGGATGATGATGTGCGTATATGTATGTGCATAACTGTGGTGTCTACCGACTTGTTTGAAAGGTTAGATATGTATCTAGAGGTTAATGGCGGTATGTATAGTTCTTATTCAAAAGTCCCGGGGCAACGCAACTATGAGTTGCTACGGGGACCTGTCCCGGGATTTTTGACATGGAGATATACTTGGTACGACCGAGTGTGGTGCGCCAAGCCTGCTACAGTAGAAATAATGCAACATGCGAGTGATTCGTCATGAGGCTAGATACTAGTTCTTTCAATCCAACTCTAAACACGTACGTGGGCATACTAATTAAAGGGGCTTATTTACAAGCGAAAAAAAAACCTGGGACTGTCAACGTGGTATATAGATATCAAGATAGATCAATAAATTTATAATTTAGCCTCCGTAATTAACGAGATCACGAGCTATATGATCTATTATTCCACTCCGTAAAAGTATCAAATTCGTTGTCTAGCTATACACAGTCATTTAGACACATCCATCTAACCTCTAGCTTCAATGCATATTCTACGTCGTTCTGGGTTGGGTTCATATCACCTACATATCTTTTGTGAGCTAGAATTTCCGTCAGATCTAGGACAGAAAAAGGAAATTGAGGAAGTAGCTCTGTTAGCAGTAATGCGTTTTCATGTGCTTTATAGTTAGGTTACTTTCAATGACAGGCACAAGGTTGTAGACCCTTAAGAAACCCTCATATATATATACAGGTATTACATGTAATGATAGAACCAGCCACTTATAAAAACAGTGATTGCCCAGTTCACACCAATAGTTAATTTTAGATCTGCATGAAGCTCGATATCCCCCTCCTCCCCAGACCACCATTGAAGCAAAACCAACGGAGGAATAAGACAGTCTCATGTTTGTAATTAACCTTATCGTAGGCTTCCGCCGGCTTGGAAGAGATTTTGGTGCTCCTAGCTAGGGGCTGACCGAAATCTGGGCTCACTGCCCTTTTTAACATGCGCCTCCGAGGAAACAGCCAGCGTCATTTTGTCCCTGCTGTTTGTCAATTTCCGTGTTCGGTAGCGCCGAATATTACATGTGTTCAACAGCATGGGCCGAATTATAGAAATCTTTGATGTCAACAATGACCCCGAAGTCACATGTTGCCATTGTTCAGTCGCAAACATATAAAAATGTCTCTTAGAACCAGGGGGATCTCGAAAGTCATGAGGGAAATAATCAGACAGCTACAGGCGAGATAAAACCTGAGGATATAATAGTGCCAGAATCCTTCAAGAGCTGCAACCAACTCTACAAGTTAGGCAAGGCTGACCGACCCTTTGAAATATATCCCCTCATGACCAAGTTGCGCCGCGCCTCCTCCGGCCGGCCAAAAGGAAAAAATGAAACTTTTTTGAAGGTGCCCCCTTAAGTTTGCTCATCCCTTACTCCGTACGTAAACGAGACATACAGTCTCATGTATATAAGGACTTAATACCAAAGTGAGATTTAACTCAACAATTATGAACTCCTTTTTCTATATATATATATATATATATACCCAGCAGACTGAGGAGTACTAGAGGATATTAACATTAATTCTCACCTACAGCAAGCTTAAGTACATGCAGCTATGATAAGCTTGCAATTGGGCATCGCCGACTCGTATTCCCCTGAGAGTACATGTATGTAGTTAGACTCTTCACGTGATAACCCAATGACGCATGATGTCTCTTGGCAAGCCCAGCTCAACAATCCATGCTCCGATCGTATCCGAGTGGACCACGAGATCGAGAGAGAGGGAGCGAGAATGCTTAAGACTTCGGAATCATATTACATCCGGAGGATGACATTTGCTAACGTCAGAGCGCGTCTCTGCATGAAATGAGAATCCTGTCTTCTCTGTATAATAATCCTTCAGATATGAAGGGACGCCCTCAATTGCTGAAACTATCGACCCCCCTCCCCTCCCCTCAGATCTATTGAAGGAACAACAGAACTTGCCAGCTTGAAGGGGGAAAAAAAAATGTCTTCAATTGTACGACATCCAACTGCAGCAAAGTCTCATCTGCTAGATATACGCCACTATTTATGTTTGGGTTCGGCGGTATGCAGGAATCCCAACAGCAAGAATATACGGCATCAAAAAAGGAGTTTCAGCATTGAATCACTCAATGCGACAAAAGGAGGTGTGTACATGTTATACCAAAAAAAAGAATTCTCTCTTCCCCTCTCTCTCTCTGATATAATTAGTTGACATCAGCACAGACCGTGAAAGGATCCTAATCCTCGGCTCCGGCTGGGGCGGTTTCGGCCTTGCCAATAAACTCTCACTAAAGGACTACCAACCCCTCATAATCACCCCGCGCACCTATTTTGTATTTACGCCACTTCTTGCCTCAACTGCCGTCGGAACCCTCGAGTTCCGTACCGCGATGGAGTCATCCCGCTCCCGGGATGGCGTAGAGGTAGTACGTGGGTGGGCAGAGAATATTGATTTCGCTAAAAAGACAGTTACGGTAGAGGGGGCACTTGAGAAGCGCCGTTCAAACAACTCCCCGGACGGAGAGGGTCAAGAGGATGTCTTGGTTGGGGAGGGGGGAAAGTCGAGGTTCGAGGTTCCTTTTGATAAGGTTGTGGTGGGTGTTGGAGCTTATAGCCAGACATTTGGAGTTCCGGGGGTCAAAGAGCATGCATTCTTTCTGAAGGATGTCGTAGATGCGAGGAAGATTCGGAAGAGGGTTTTGGAATGTTGGTACTTGTGCCTGAAAAGTTAGCTCTATAATTGCTAATATATTGCGCGCATGCAGGCTTCGAGGAAGCATCATTACCGACTGCCTCGGAGGAACGTAAAAAACAGCTCCTCAACTTTGCAGTAATTGGCGGCGGTCGTACGTAGTCCCTCCTTCCCGTTCTCCTCCTCCTCCTCCTTCTCCTCCTCCTTCTCCTCCCTTGTTCCCACACAATATCTGTGCTCACATGTGATCTACTTGTAGCGACCGGCGTTGAATTCTCGGCCGAGCTTCACGATTTGGTCACAGACGACCTCTCCCGTCTATATCCCTCCCTCGCTACATATCCCCAAATTACCATTTACGATGTTGCCCCCCGTATCCTTTCCATGTTTGATGGCAATCTCACCAACTACGCCGAGCGGCACTTTCACCGTCAAGGGATCCAGATCAAGACGTCACATCACGTCCTCTCCGTTGAAGACGGCGCTATAGTCACGAAAGAGGAAGGCCGCATCCCCGTCGGAGGTGTAGTCTGGAACACCGGGTTAGCACCGAACCCGTTTATCGCAGAAGGGTTGAAGGGTAGGTTCCGACTTGCCGCCGAGGAGGATGGTGAGTGGCATGTGGAGAAAGACGAGAAAGCGGGCCGAGTGGTTGTGGACAAGCACCTACGAGTAAAGGTCAAGAACGAGGATACATCGCAGGTAAAGGCGCTAGACGACGTGTTTGCGATTGGGGACTGTGCGTGGCTAGAGGGACAGGATCTTCCTGCGACGGCGCAAGTTGCGAACCAGCAGGCGGTGTGGTTGGGGAAGACGCTAAATAGGGCAGCGAAGAAAAATAAGGGGAGCTCAGGGACGCTGGTGAGGTTGGCGGGTGAACCCGAGTTTAAGTATAGGAGTCTTGGCATCATGGCGTATCTTGGGAGTTGGAAAGCGATCACGCAGACAGAACAGGGCGATGTCAAAGGGTACACAATATCAACTCTGAATTCAAATTGAAAGTTGGAGAATAAGCGATCGACTGACTGTTTTGGCTAGTCGCCTGGCATGGCTCATGTGGAGAACAGCCTATTTCACAAAGAGCGTAAGCTGGCGGAACAAGATCCTCATACCTGTTTACTGGCAAGTTCCAATTCCTATCAGAGCACCATTGCCGCAAAAACTGACAATGATCTGCGTGTAGGTTTACCAACTGGATCCTGGGCCGGGATATCAACAGGTTCTAGTCGTATGATTATGGAGTATCAATTGGGCGTTGTTTGTTAGAATACAATTGGGGATATAGAAATAGATAGATAGAGGCGCGTTTTTTCGCTGGAGGTTCATGTACATTATCCAAAATCCAAATCTCTTGTCCTGTAAACACGGAAGCGAGTAAGTAAGGGTGGTAGTGGTGTAGCAATACGGAGGGGCTACTCGTCGTTCCTCATATATTTTCTCCGAGTGATACTCCGTGATCCACGTCCGCTGAGTTTTGATGTATGCAACCCGGGGGTTGCGACAACCCGTGAATGAACAGGCTTAGCAATCCTACCAGCTTTTTTCTCCTCCAGCGAAGATCGACCAACTGATAGGTCTTTTACCACCTGCAGGTGCAGAGAGCTCATCCAACCCGGTCTGCATCAATACACCTACAACATCATGATATGGCTGCACATAGAGTAGAAATTTAAGTTTAGGTTGTCATTGCGCAGAGCTTAAGATACTATCTATACCTACGGGAGTGTGGGTATCGCATCATATCAGGTTTTGATACTGATGCAATAAATGAAGTAAACAAAAAAAAAGGTTCTGATACTGGATGTATCATACCCGCTGTATCCAAAGCAACATGTTACGTTAAGCTTGTAGGTTGGTTGGTTAGGGCAAGCACTGGCCTCTTCTATCATAAACTACGTTATGAAGTCAAAAACCGATGAAAATACAAACAACATTGCCACCCCCCTTGCTTGTATGTATTCTCGTCATAGCCGTCATATATACCACTTCCATGCCCCTCAGGCTGCCTACAACGTGCATCAACTCTATCAGCACAAACCAGCGTAAACCTACCCACATACATACAATATCTACACTATGCCATTGACAATCGACGCAATTCACCACATTTTCCCGTGTGTACGTCCAACTTTCTCGAATGGTTAAGTTTCACAGGCCAAGCAGCCCCGCCGTGGCTTATGGGGTGGCAATAGAGGTGTGCATGGCCAATACGTAAGATTGCCCCCCCCCCTCCCCCTCCAAAAACAGCTGGCTCTCACTGTCTGGTAGACGGTATAACTATGCTATCGCGGGGATCAACCGTTTGCGCTGCGAGGCCCGCCGCGCCAATGCCGTCCGAAAAACGGATGCTAGATATCCTGATGCCCTTGTGGGTTCTTGAGACCTGTGGGGATAAAGGATGGGAATGAGCACGACTTGGCTCCTAGTTGGGGCTTTCAGCTAGAGCTTCTGACTGATTGTGAGTGGCGGGAGCTCGGGGCCTTTTACGGTTTTTGCTTGGGGGGTCCTCTAATGGTCATAAACTATCGTATAAGAGAGCATATGGGTGGGAGTAATTACATGTACGTATACTCTGCCGTGAATGTTAGTATCGTATTATGTTGTCGGGTTTATTTATACATGTATCTCTGGGGTATGGGTCTGTTGAAAGAGAATATACACATACATGTATGTATGTATAACATGTACATGTAGTTAATCATCAAAGACAGTCAATTTGATAAATACATGTATATCGGGAATGACCCAGGACAATACAATGTTCGGTACTGCAGTAACACATGATACAAGATGACACACTCATTCTTGCTATGAGCATGAGTACATGTACGTAGCACAGCAGCACATCACTGGATATCACTCGTGTTGTCTTTCTCCAGCATCGTCATCATCATCATCACACTTCAAGCACACGCTCCCTTCAGTCACATATAAACATACATGCCCATCACTGCACACGGCCAGAAGAGAATAACAAGAAGTACCTGCTCTAATTGAGCCTCACTCTTGGCACTACATAATTATTACATAATCCATCTAAACACAATCCCTCACTCACTCACTCACTCACTCACCTTCAATTAACAGACAGACATATCGCTCAATTGTTGATGATGGCGCCCTCTTTACTCCTGCGCACGATTCCCTCTCGCCGATATCTACTGCGCCGCCTCCTCATCACCACATGTTCACATCCAGTACCGCTCCGATTGAGGTCCTACTCCACCACCACCACAAAAAATCTGTACCCCTCCGGTGCGGTAGAGGAGGGTAAATCTACAGGAGAGTTCCAGATCGAGTTCAAGAAGGCCTACAAGAACCGGCAGAAGGAGAGGCACCAGCACGAGAAAGAGTCGAACCCGGACACGGACGGCCCGCAGTCGAAATGGATCATTACCACTGGCCTCGAGATCCACGCCCAGCTGAACACTAGGCGGAAGCTCTTCTCTAGTCTGTCCATCTGCCCGAAGGATATGATATGATTTTATATATATATATATATACAATATCGAATTGTTGATTCGCATGGGGGATGGCGGCTTACACTTGACTGACCTCTGCAGATGCCCGTACGACGCACACCGCACCGCCGAATACCCACATCAGTCCTCTCGATGCATCCCTCCCAGGAGCCCTCCCTATATTCAATCCTGCAGTGCTTCTTCCCGCCCTCCGTGCTGCGGTGGCATTGAAGTGTACCGTGCCGCCGTCCTCCCGCTTCGATAGGAAGCACTACTTCTACTGGGACCAGCCCGCCGGATACCAGCTGACGCAGTTCCATGCGCCCCTGGCTCTCGACGGCCACCTCTTCCTCTTCCCCCACGACGGAATTAACCCCGAGGACCACGACACCGAGGATTGTGTCCGCATCGGCATCCAGCAGATCCAGCTCGAGCAGGACACCGGCAAGACGCTGGCCAGTCCCCCAAACAGTCTGGTCGACCTGAACCGTGTCGGCAGTCCTCTAGTCGAGATCATCACCCGCCCCTTCGACTGCCCTGACGTAGCCTTCCCCGCCCTCGTCATGCGAAAGATCCAGAGCGCGCTCAAGGCCGTCGACGCATGCACGATCGGGATGGAGTGGGGTGGCCTCCGCGCTGACGTCAACGTCAGCGTGCGCCGCCGCACCGACGGCGAAATCGGACTACCGATGTACGGCCAGCGCTGCGAGATCAAGAACGTTGCCAGTCTCAAGGCCGTCCAGGAGGCCGTCGACAGCGAGGCGAAACGCCAAATCGCACTGCTGGAGGCCGGCGGAACCGTCGAGGGTGAGACCCGCGGCTGGGACGCCGAAAAGGGCATCACACGCCGCCTCCGCGGAAAGGAGGGAGAGGTCGACTACCGTTTTATGCCCGATCCCGACTTGCCCCCCGTCTATGTGAGCGAGGCGCTGCTGTCAAAGGTCAAGCAGACGATCCCGCTGATGCCCGACCAGCTGCTGGCGCAGCTGACCGGGGCGCCGCACCACCTCAGTGAGCGCGACGCAAAGACGCTCATGCTGTGGGACGAGTATCGCGAGTCTGCGGCAGAGCTGGGCGTGGTGTTTTACTACATGGGTACGGTGCGGCGACTGCTGGAAATGGTGCTGAAGGATCAGTTCACCAGGGCCGAGATCAAGACGTGGAACAGGGTGCAGTGGTGTAGCGCGCTCGAGGAGGGGCGGAAGCGCCTCTTACCCAAGGACGAGTTTGGGACAGTCGTTGGAAACTGGATGGTGCATGAGTTGGGGGGAGGACTGACGAAGGAGGGGATCGCGTGGAAGGAGAACCCGGTGACGAGCCAGCAGCTTGCAGAGCTGGTGCTATTTGTGGTCACGAGGAAGATTACTGGTACCCGCCCATCTCTTCTCCTCCCATTGTCTTCCCTTCATATGTTAAGCTGACACCCCTCTAGGCTCAACCGCCAAAGCGCTCCTATCACAGCTCATCGCCTCCCCCTCCCCGGACCCACACTTTATCCGCGCCACCGTCGCCGCCGAGGGCCTTGAGACCGTCGCCGTCTCCGGGGACAAGATCCTCGCTATCGCGGAAGAGGTCATGCTCCCGGAGACGGAGGTGCTGGCGGAGCTCCGCAGCGGACAGGCGATACCGAAGCGCCAGAAGAGACTCAGGAGCTGGTTTATCGGGAGGATCATGGGGAGAATGAAGGGCAGGGTCGACCCGGGGCTGGTGGCAGCCGTGGTGGAGAAGGTGCTGAGGGAGGGCAAGACCGTGGTTGGGCAGGAGGCTGTGGTGAGTGGGGAGAGGGGGAGGGAGGTGTAGAGGGTGCATCATGGGATGTCACTCGGGCTGTGGGTGTAGCTGGGGGGGATATAGATAGGTTGTAGAGTAGAGTAGAGTTATGCCCACCCCAGCCCCAGTTCTAATAGAGCTTGTCACCGCACATGGTAGTCATGTAGTCCGTTGTTCCTGTTCTGACTTTATTGGTACTGAACTTATGAAATGGGCAGTAAACCATATCTCAACACTACATGCGAATACCACACCACACCACACCACACCACACAACCCTCTCCAGTACGGTGGGTGGGTACACCCCCCCCACAGAAAGCCCCCCAAAGCCACCCGCACGCCCACATCTCGATCCAAACCACACAGAATTAAACCCCCACCACACCCGCACTTAGGGGGTGGGGGTGAGAGGTCATTGCTAAATTAGACGTATGTACATATGTAGCGTAGGTATCTCTGGCCTCTTTCACGATTGGTCCGGTACCTACTCTAATTTATGTATGTATGTATGTAGTCTAGTCTAGTCTAGTCTTGTAGGTATGTAGGTACATGTAATTTCATGGCAGGACTGTCTGCCAAGCTTTGTGGCTTTGTGGCGTGCCGGGGGTGCTATGGCGGGCTTGACCGTGGGATTTGGGGGGGGTGGGTTGGTTGGCTGGCCCGGGGGGGGGGGGGGTGGGTGGGTGCGTTCACTTTGCGTGTGGAGACTACCTATGTACCTGTAATTGCCCTTATGGTTTCTCTTCTTGGCTTACTGGTTTTGATGGGGCCCGTTATGGTTGTGTATATGTCAAGTTATGTAGTTACATTGTGTAGTATCTATCTACATCTAGTACTACATGTAGGTATTGTATTATTACGCCGCTCCTTCCCCACCCATAGGAGCGGGTTCGAGAAAGACCGCCTCGAAAACAATTAAAGAACAAGAAAAAGAAGGAAAAAAAAAGAGAAAACCACCAACTATGCTACAACCGAAGAAAAACCACGCCCCCACTGAAGGACTCCAATATTTTTTTTTCTCTATATAGTCTAATTAATATCCTATCCTATCCTAGGCTGTAAATTACATACACAAACACACACACAAATCTACAACCAGCGCCATACATAATCCACCCCGAGCGGGCTGTGATTACAGGCCGACCACGACCGCCAGGACCGCCGCCGCCGCGACAAGACTCCCCATGCTGATGCCCCCGCTGCTGCTTCTGGAGGCGGCGCCCGTGGCGGAGGAGGAGGCGCTGCCGCTGTTGCCGTTGACTTTGATGGTCATGTTGTAGTTCATGCTGCTGTCAGGGTTTGCGCAGTTGGAGTTGTAGCAGGGGGTGTCTATGCCGAGGTGGGCGCCGGCGGTTTCGGTGGGTTGCATGAAGACGAAGGTGTGTGATGGCGTGGATACCGTTGAGCTGGAGGAGCTGTGGGATTTTGAGGCGGAGGAGGATGAGGAGGAGGTGGTGGTGGAGGTAGTGGAGGAGCTGGATGACGGTGAGGGCGAGGCGGAACTGGAAGTTTGCGCGGAAGACGACGGTGTTGAGGAGCTGGAGCTCTGCGGGTAGGAGATTGTTGTGAATGACGAGGATTCTGTAGTTGCGGGATTTGAGTAGGGGGTGTAGGACGAAACAAAGTTAAATGTCCGTGTAGTCGATGTAATAGTAGACTCCGGTGCCGTCGCAGATATTATGGGGGTTGTCACGTTCGCCGGGGTAGAACTTGGCATAATCGGGGCCGGTGTTGTCTCGCTACTATTAACACTACTAATAATAATACTACTACTACTGCTGCTAATAGGAGCAATAATAGTAGGCAAAATAGTAGGCAAAATGGTGGGGATGGTTATTGGAAGAGTAACGGTAGGCAACACCGACACCACCGACGACACCACCGACTCAATCCCCGTCTCTACACTACCCAGCGCTGATGAAACCCCACCGACTACACTACTAATGATTCCGGTACCGTATACTATTGTCACCACGGCCGTGGGGTCCGCAAGTACACTTGTAGCCCCACCGACGTCCACGATTCCCGCAACAACGCTACTGACAACAGCATCCCCGGGTGGAAGACCCACAGAGACTCTAGCATCGTTTGGTGGCCCTTCCACAACAGCAGCAGCGACTCCCCCCAGCGGCGCTGTTGCATCCCCGAGAAATGGGATTCCGCGGCGGTGATTATGTCGGTTGTTATGTCGTGCATTGGTGGCTGATAGAGTTCCGAGGAGGGTAAGAAGGTGGAGTATCTGCATTTTGGGGTTTTTTTTCTTCCTTTTTTCCCCTTTCTTTTTCTTTTTCTTTTTCTCTCTCCCTGTTGGTTAATAATAAATATGCTGACCTATTTGTTGGGTTTCGAGTGTGTTTTTTTGTTTCTAATTGGCCCCGGGGGGGGGGGGGGGGGTTGGGCGGAGGGAGTGGATTGCTGTTATAAACTAATCGGCATTAAAGGTTATAGGAGTACTGCAAAACGTGTCGAGACTCCAGGCCCGAAAAGTGGTAGGAGGAGGAGGGGGAGGGTAAAAAATCGAAACCTAAAAATTACATCAGCCAAAGTTCAGCTGAAAACTCCCCCGACAACTAGGGGGGTGTTAATTATATCATGGGGATCATCATACTGCACTCAACACAGGGCAAAAATCAGAAGAAAAGAATGGACACAGAATAGAGAAATCCTAATTCTGTACGTAACGAACGTAAGTAGCGTAGAAGCCTGAAGCTGCGGAAGAGAGGGAGAGAGAGAGAGAAAGGAAGAGAGGGGAGGGGGGTGAAGAAAATTAAAAAAGGTCCACCCAAAAAAGCAACAAACCACCACCACCACCACCAACCGTACCTCCATGTATCTACTGGCTGGCAATGCAAGGTGGAAGTTGCTTAATCACAATCACACGATGCAGTCCGCTGTCGCTGACCACTGGATGCATGACCCGACACAATGGTCGCTGCAGGGGTAAAAAAAAGGTCAAGTTACACCCGGGTATGTGGGTTGTCATTACATGAGTATGTAGGTACACATGTAGTTGGAAGGAGCGAGGGCTGTCATTGATGATTATTGCAGTGACTTGGGCGACCGTGTGTTATATGTGGATAGTTATTAAGACAAGGGTGCACTGACAAAGTAATTGTAAGCACCTCCCCACCCCCCCAATACGAGGACCGTGGTTAAATACATATATCATATCAATCAATATTGTCTGGCTGGGGATATTTGAGACGGAGATTCTACTCGTGGGTAGGGGATTCTACAATCTCGGTGTTGTTAAATTGTGCGAATCTGGAGTTCGCCTCTGGGTGGATTATCTCCCCATATTCAATTTCTGCCTTTTGCTTCTTGACCAATTAATCCTTAGAATTATATACATATAGTATGGTATCGTGCAGCTCCTCGGACACAAGTCCTTAAACTTTGGATTCACAATGGAGATACTGGCTTACGTGGGGCTTGCAGCAAATCAAGGGCAAGCACCGCCGGAAAAGCCCCATCTCCCTCCTTCCTTATACGTTCGGTGAATGCATCTACCGCCGGTAAAGGAAACGTTAAGAACATCCCGAATTCCTTGCCGGTGGTAAACTGCATAGCTGTTAGCAATGGCGCTCGGTCTATCAACGGTAGGATCTACTGCGCCGCTCTTGACAGCTCAGCCACTCCGTTAAAGGATTCCTGGGTCCAGGAATCATACTGGATCATGATCTTGAGCCTCAAAGGTACATGTATGTATGTAGGTACATGTGCTTTGTTCTTCATCCCCATGGTCCTTGCAGTAGTACCCACGAGTAGCTAACAAATACTAATCTCCACATTTTCATCAGGGATGGTGGTGATCACCTCGACTATCTGCTGCTGCATGAGATATCGACATAAGCCGGATCGAGCAACTTTGATAAAAGGCACTAGCGAAAAATCATTGTTAGATCAATAGGTGAGGCATCTCAAGATATGAAGGGTGCATCATACGGAAATGCGACAAACTACAGGAGTAAAGGCTGTAAAGTGGTCTCGGGTGGCGGGGTTCTTCTTAGACGATGAACTCGAACATAGCGATTATGAAATGATTGCATGGTTAGAGAAATTGTCCGATCCAAGCAACGACATAACTGCTCCTAACTGGTGGATTTTGGATTCCTTTAGATGAACCCTGTACGATGCAAGTTTAAAAGAGACCACCAGCCAGGATTCAATCTTTTGGCTGAATGAAAATTAAAACCGATTGCAACTTGCAAGGTCGAAAAGCTTGGAAGGTGAGCCTATTTAAGAACAATCTAGACGTTTAGACTCCCATATCATCTATTTTCCTCACCGTCTATTCGTTTATTCTTACCCCCTCCCTAGGCCTTTCAGTGCACCTTCTTCCATCACTCACCTCCACCCACCCCGCGTGCTCCTCCTAATAATCCTTCACGGAATCCGGCCTCTAGCGTTGCGATTAATTGATTACTTACTTCCACTTCCTAGTTCCGAACCTTCACATGTCCCGAGAAAGTGCACGGACATCGAGCGAGCCTTCCGTGGTTGTGTCGGATAGATGACTTTCCTTGAGACCTCGCTAGAATTCAAGCAGACGCCAGGCACAGCCCCAGAGTAACGTACGAGGTAACCTTATTATTGTCTACGGTGTATTGGCGGCGACTTTAGTTCAGCTGCCCAGGTGTAATCTACAGGTATGCTAATGCAGCTCCGGTGCCTTGGTGATATAGCGGTCACGGATAATAATACTAGTATCCGTAGCAATATTAGTGCCTACACAGTCAATGAGGATTCCGGATAGAAGGGAAGTCTTCGGAAGGACCACAAGGTGTTTGACTTACCTACCTACTTTTTCCGGCGCAGCTGCAACAAGATACGGACTGCCGCGCGCGGTGAGTTTATATAGTATTTTTTCGAGCATACTACATAGATATTAAATGTTAGTCGTACAAGAGCTAGCAGACCACAATGAAACTGGTATAGCTCAAAAGTCGGATAATTATTCATCAAAATTATACCCAGTCTGAAAGGGGAAAGCAATATGAGAGGAGCCCTCAGCTGGTGCCCCATGTTGGAGGTTATGCTATATCACTGGCTATGGCAATGTCCACGGAAACGAAACGAAGGGGCACTAAGGCGTTGAGCATCTCTGGATTCCTAGCCAATGATTGGCTATTACCTAGTGGTTGCATGCGATCCAACTGGGCAGCGGATTTGCCCGCCTAATCTACGCGCCAAGTGAGTCTGCAGTAGAAACAGCATGACCTTTAAGGATTTCAAGAAGCGCATTGTTATAGCATGGGTCAGAAACCTGGGTACGGAGGTATGGGACAAGTTGGATTGCGTTTGATTCATCCCCGGGACTACATATATAATCTCGTGTGGGACTGAGATTGAGCAATACCCTCAGTGTATGTATGAAGTATAAATAAATTAATACCCTCAGTGTACTACAACTTGGGTACATGGACGGTTGCCTGTGAAAGGTGGAGATACCATTTTTTCCTCGTTTCGTTCCGAACCAGATATTGAGAGGGTCTTGAATCTTGCTATTTGTCCGACTATTCTGTTATCCTACTTCTCAGTTATGTATCAGGATATAAGGGCTAGGAGGATTATTAATATCACAGGATTGGGTTGCCCGCTAGTCGTGTAGTTTTACTAATAGAAATATACGTATTATCACAATAGGTGGTTCGATACAAGATGAAAGTGAGATTCCCCGCGGCCAAAGGAGCGACTGAAATGGTTAAATATATATTATAATATATATATCTATTCTCCCACACCCCATTGATATCTCAACATATTGATCTCCTCAAACGCACCATTAATCACTTTATATAGATCCTTTATTTCCTCTATCCACTCATCGATATAACCCACTCCCCCGCGCCGTCAGGATTGCCGCACCGCAGTTTCCTAATTAGTTTTTCCCTCAACCGATCGACGCCTATGGCTGCAATTTTCAGATCTCGACGGATGGCTCCTAGACGTTCTCCGAGTGATAGAAGGATAGCATAGATATAGGTGAATGCTATACGAGAACTTTCGGTATTTTTCTTTTCCATCTCTGATGGGGAGGTTTCTGGTGACCCTGATACTGAAGGAGTTGGCGAGGTTGTGGGAGTGTGGGTTTGTTTGAAGTCCGAAAGGGCCCTCAAGTTCTTTTTGAAGCCTTTAAGAGACCTTTCAAGCTTGCTTAGTTTGAGATGAAGAGCCAAAACTTTTGGAGATGGCATTGGGGGGGTTTTTTGGTTGCAGACCGGCGGGTATCTAGTTTTTTGTAAGGATTTTTCTAGCGACTTAGAGTATCCGCAGTACTCTGTTTGTAATATCGGGGGAGATTATTACCTCAATCCCGCTGGTTGTCAACATAGTGTAAAATGAGGTTCGGTTGGTTGTTAGAGGCAATAGTGGAGGACTTCCCGTAAGCTATAGAAGCTGTTCTCTCTGTTCTATTCGATTACTAGTCCAGTAGTGGAAGGTGCAGGGATTGTACCCATTGCAACAAGCAATAGAAATCATATAGAAGGAGCAGAACAGATAGGACCCACCCTTTGAGGGGGTCCTAACGATAGAAAAATTTCTATCCGTTGCAACCTCGAATAGAACCTAAATAGCGATAGAACAGTTTCTATCGCCTACGGGAAGTCCTCCAGTAATTTGGTGTATATGTGGTTGCGGGTGTGTAGTAGATTACAGCACAACCACCAAAAATGAATTTGAGCCTGGAAATACTTGCGTATTATACATGTATTTAACAAAGATACCTTTCAGACAAATGGTTTTTAACAAAGGATGCCACAGGACAACAACTTAAAGACATCCTAACGGCGTTTGCGCACATGCAGGGGCGCCAGCGTCAAGTCGGTTTGCAAATTGAGGTGGACCAGGGGGGACGTTGTGGCTGCGGACACGAGAATAGAGGTTTTGGAGGAGGAGGTTTTTTAGTTTAGATAGATTAGAGACGTTTAGGTTGATTCACTATTCACGCAGCTCATATGCTCGAATCTATGATCGAACCGATGAAAACGTGAAACTGATGATATTGTTGATGATGATAGGTGGAGATGAACGAAAGGAAACAAAGCAGAGAACTATCAAACGCGCCACGTGACAAAACATCGCCAAGGCGCCAAGGCGCGCTAATCTCTAGCCGCGCTCCCAACCCTCGCTTACACGCTGGTTGCCTAATCTTCGCCCCACAACAACCCCCTCTCTCTTTTCTTGTTCCACGCTATACTAGCTCCCAAATCCACCACTTTTCTAGCTAATATCCCCCATGCTTATAAGCATACGTCATCGCCGCCTTTTGCACTTGCCGCCTTCTCGATCTCCGCCTTATCTTATCATCACCGCATCTCCGCATCCTTAACGTCATCACCGCAGACCGCCTTCTGCTATCTAAGAGATAGGAAATAAGGAATGCCGCCATCAAACACACGAAATCTTCCCCGTACACCGCCGATCCACTAGCTAAGATATAAGAAACCATCACCGCTTCACCGCTTGCTAACTACTACGTAGGAAAATCATCGCCGCTTCATACCGCTTTGCTAGCTAATACGTAGGAAAATCATCGCTGCTCCCTACCGCTTGCTCTGTGCCGTTAACTAATAAACGTAGGAAATAAAAAAATAAGGTCTCCCATCGATTGATGGTCTTCTTCACCGCCAATTTCACCGCCGACTAAATGAAAATCACGCCGTCTTCACCGATCACGCCGCTTTCTTCCACCACTTCGTCTAGTCTCTCACAGACGCAGACGAATCTTACTTCTTTCATCCCCTGACCACCTCTTATATCACCGTCATGCCCTAACCATCTCTCTTCTCGGGGTACGTAAACTTTGAGATCGTCTAGGTGTACCCTTTCGTGAAGACCCGACTTTCTCACGCGTGCTTCGGCTCCCGTCTTCAGATCGAATACTCTCCCGGTTTTGCCATGCACGATACTTTGTCTAGACGGTATGGTCCTTCCCATTTCGCCTCAAACTTGCGTCCATGCTGACGATCCACCTCGAATCGACGCAGCATCACTAGATCGCCTTCTTTAGGAGACTCCCATAACCTCTTCTTCTTATCTGGAGATCTTCGGACTAGTTTTTCACGCACGGTGTCCCTGAGCTCTTCCAGTTTTGATGCTCGGAGGTTGAAGATCCACGCTTCCAGGTCTCCTGGTGTTGAGGACTTCAGCGTGTCTGCGAGAACTGCCGACACTATTTGATCGCGGGGAGTGGCATCAAATCGAGTCTTGCGTACATTGTACCCGAAAAGGAGCTGGCTAGGCGTATACCCGTGCGTCCTAATGATTCTAGTATTGATCGCGTGGACTACCTGTGGAAGCACCTGATCCCATACTAATCGTGTTTCTTCAGAGGTCGACATCAAGGTTCGCAGACCCACGACGATTAACTGGACGTACCGTTCCGCGAGTCCAACTGACTGGGGGTGAGATTTAGGCGCTGGATACTGCTTCACGCCGAATGATGCTAGAAGCTGCTGCACTTCCTGACTCACGAAGTGTGATCCATTATCGTGATATATTGCTCTCGGCCATCCTACGAATCGACTTAGCTCGATCAACGATTTCACTACTTCGGCGCTGTCGGCTTTCGGCACGGGTTTCGCAAACAGATACCGGGTGAAGTAGTCCACGACTATTAGCACATACCGATTTCCTTTCACAGACACGGGTGCGATCGGCCCAAGGAAGTCCATGCCCCACATATCCATAGGTTGAAGCTGGAAGATCGGTAGTAAGTCTTGAGAAGGCTTTAGAGGACCAACTCGCTGACATGAGTCACACGATCGACAGTAATACGAAGCATCTCGGTGTCTAGTCGGCCAATAATATCTTCCGATTAGCTTCTTCAGGGTGATAGACTCGGCGAAGTGTCCGTGAATATCGTGGGCCCAGCGAAGAGTAGGTTTAACCTCATCTTTCCGCACGCATATAGCTGTCTCTGCGCTTTTTTCGATGTACAGAAGGGAGCAGCAGCGATTCTTAGTGACTGTGCTTGTTTGGCTTTCGTCCACTAGTATGAATCGGGCTGATTGATGCTTTAGTCTGCGCCTCCACTTTGCTAATTCGGGCTCAGACGCAGGTGCTATCTTATTCATCCTCTTGAGGATCGTCAGGACGGGAAGCTCCCCGGTAAGCTTATACTCCACTATAAGACCGTACCACTCATCACTTATCCACTCGCCCCATCTCTCTAATCTCTCTCTCAGACCCCTAGCCTGCTCCTCGCCTTCTTCTCTCCAAACTTCACCGACCGCAGCGGATTCGCAGTATGATTCGCTATTCCGCCGCGTCCTCAATCTCGACATGCCATCTGCGAGCACGTTCTGTGTACCCGGAACGTGGTGGAATTCTAAATCGAACTCGGAGATTTGTACTTGCCATCTCACTAGCCTTCCTTTTGCCTCATCACCCCTAAGCACGGAGAGAAGAGCTTGATGATCCGTATATATCTTGATCGGATATGGAGATCCTAGGACTAGCCATCTAATTTCGGCAAGTGCTCTCACCACTGCTAGCGCCTCGCGCTCAGTAGCATGATATCGGGTTTCCGCCGGAGCAAACGGCTTCGAGATAAACATTATAACACGTTCGGCATCCCGAAGTTTTGAGGTGGCTAACGTGCCTGCCGGTGCCCGATAAGCTGGAACAACACCGCGCCGATAGCGTGATTGGATGCATCGGTCGACAGATGATACTGTAGTGAAGGATCGCCTCCCCATACTACGTTCTCGGCGATGCTTGATTTTATGTGCTCAAACGATCGTTGGTGGGCTTCTTTCCATACCAGCTCTAGCTCTTGCCTTCGGCCTAGGCTATCCACTCGGCATACGATAGACGACTTCAGAATGCGTGAATGTTCTGATCGGCCCGGTATCCATTGCTTCAAGTACGTGCTAATGTGAAGGAATCGCTCTACTTCGGCGACGGAGGTGGGGGTAGGGTAATCGACTATTGCCCGATCTTATCTATCGACGGGCGTAGTCCTTCTTCTCCACTACCTGCAAAACCCAGCAACTTCAACGACTTCATCCAGAAACTGCTCTTCTTGGGATTGAGCTTCAACCCTGACCATGCTATTCTCGGGAAGTATCTATCGTGGAGGAAGTCATGCAGAGTCTGGAAGGTGGTATGGGCTCCGTAATCATCGTCCATGAAGAATTCGAACGCTGACTGATCATTTTGTACAGCGATCCCGGGCTCTGCGTTGGGTGCGGGGATGGGTCCGGCAAGGATGTCTTTCATACGCGCGTAGGTGTGCGCCGCGCCGGCTAATCCCATACCCATCCGGAGGTAGCAAAACTGACCAAACGGGGTGTTGAAAGCGGTTTTGTACGCATGCTCCTTAGCTAGCGGCACGCCCCAATACCCTACTGAAGCATCAGCCTGCCAGTACCACCGGTATTTCTCTTGCATGAGCTTATGCAAGATAGGCTCTATTCTCTTCATGGGCGTGTTGAATTTGATAGTCGCCTGATTGAGCTTGCAGAATACATGCACCATTCTGAGGGAGTTGTCCTTACGGCGGACAAATTTAGGTTTACTGTTCCACTGCGAATTGGAGTGTGTAATGATACCCGAATCGCACATCTTGGGTAGGTTCACCTTCATCCACTCCACTTCCTCAGCAGTGTACAAGGGGTTGGTAGCGCGATGCGGTATTGACCCTGGATACGTAGGGATATAGTGTTTTGCTAGTCTACATTCGGGGAGATCGCCGAGATTGTCCCCAAATAGGTCTTTCCAGGTGTATAGTAACCGTTTCGCAGCGCGGCGATCGCCCGAAGAGTCACCGCTTTCCCAATAGTGATGTTACAGGCACTGAACCATTTCTCGATTACCTCCGATTCAGTAGATTCGTCTACGCAGCGATGAAACTCAGCGGGGCGCCTCTCCGTAGGATATCCTGTCGTGTTGATCCCATAAACGCGATCATCTTTACTGATTAGAGGGAAATAGGCGCCATGGACGTTGCGAAAGTACCCCTCGCTGTCGTCTTCAACCCCGATTTGTGAGGCTTGGCGGTCGATTGTCTCTGGAGGTTCGATTTCGGAAGGTCCAGCGTTCATTTGGCATCTGGAGAGTGATACCACGCTTTGGGGGAACCGGCCCCAGGTTGCTGCTCTTTCCAGCACTTTGGGTGTCGGAGAGAGAGTCGGGCTTTGTAGCCCCGATCCGGAGGGTGAGTCGGGCCGGAGGGTGAATCAGGCCTTTGCAGCCCTGATTCCTTTTTACTGCCATCCTCCTTCGGAGGTGCAGGATAGCGGGTCCCATACTTCTCCAGCTCCTCGATCCCCGCTGCGGCTATATCTGCAGCCGCGGGACTGGGGATTGATGTTCCGGTGCTGGGGCTGGAGTTGGCGTTAAAAACGGCAGGGACCGGTCCAGTCATGCTGCTCTTCCCAAGGATCAGGGAGGGAGAGTCTTTCACTTCCTCTATGATTCCACCCCTTCCCGCGCTTGTTTCTTCCATTTCTTTCCCTTCGTCTCCTCCGTTGAGGTCCCTCAACTCTCCCGGCTCGGTCCCTACTATTCTAGCTCGGGATATCTGACCGGGAGGGGGACCTCCGACAAACAACGAACAACAGCACAACTCTTCACACCCTTCACCCAACCGCCGGCGGCACATCTGCTTCCTTCTCTTTCTGAACTTTTCTTCTTCTTCTTCTTTTTGTTTATTTCAACGAACCCACCAGGTTCGTCGAAGATGGGGCTTTCTCCACCCCATCTTTTTCCTCCCCTCGTCCGCGTTTCTACCACGCGGGGGGGGTCCTTTTTCCTGTACCTACCGGGGGAGTACTCTACCCCGTTACCAGACCCCCGGCGGCCTAGTAACGGCAGGCTTTTAAATCCTGTTCTCCAGGAGCGCCATCGGAGATTGACGCTATAGATGGCCGTCGGGGGTGATTGGAGGATTAGGCCTCCGGCGGCAGCGACGGCAGGGTGTGAGGGGAGGAGGGGAGGATCAGGATCGGACGGGTAGAATAGGAGGTGAAGGTCCGTCACATTGGACCCTGGGGAGGACGGGTGGAAAAGGGGGCGGGAGTCCTGTAACATCAGACTCGGAGGGGCGATAAAAGGATCGGGAGTCCGTAACATCGGACTCGGGAACGGAGGTGGAAACAGAGAACGTTTCGAGAGTGTCCAGAGCATCTTGCTCCTTCGTCTCTCTGATTATCTGGGCGATAATCTGAGCCATAAGTTTGCTCGCCGCCTTCAAGGTCTTCAAGCGTCTCCTCGTCTAAAGTCGACGATTGCTGACTGGCCGGGATTCGGAGCGATACCCGCGGAGGCTTGGTCTTCATTCCCTCCATCGCGGGAACAAGATATTCATTACCGGCTTGGTCCTTAATAACGTAGGTGCTGGTCCTTAATCGCCTTTTGCATGGCACTGCCTAAGCCATCGACGACTCAGGAGGATAGCGTACGCAGGTTTACCCGGACCAGGCATAGGTAGCAATTGATAGTAGCGGAGACGTTTGCTACTCGAGATCACGGTAACCATCGATCAATCACCGCGATGCTTCCATCTGCCGTCTTCACATTAAACTGAGGCTGATTTGCTTACTTAAGCCCATCTCCTCGGCGACTGCTTCGGGCATAAGGTTGATGACTGAACCGCATCAACGAGGATCCTGCTGATACTGTAGTATCCCTTACCCGGCACACGAATCCTACCGTAGGTGTAGAAGTTGATCACTGGTCCGTCATCAGGACCTGCACGATTCTGGCCGGCAGTATCAACGGCGAGGACGTCTTCCATTTCGGCTTCTGGAGTGGAGGCAGGAGGTTCTTTAAACTTGACGGACTTCTTGGGGGTGCTCGGAGTCCTCTCTTGAACTAGACTCTTCGCAACCTCCCTTCTGACGGCGGGGGCTATGTTGAGAAGCTTACCCCAGGTGAGCCCGTTGATAGGGAGTGTCTCTGAGCCTGGCTACGACGTCTTCACCAGCTTGATTCCCGCATCATTCTTATGTCCTTGGGGGCACACTGTGGAGGCCTGAATCTTCTTCTTCGCTCCAGGAGGTGTGTATTCTCTTTCGTTTGCTCCCGCGGAGGCAGGGGTCTCGGACGTCTTGGCTCTGCTGCGTGAAACGCTACCCCTCTCGTTATCATCAGACTCGCTTTCTACGGTCGTGCTGAGTCTTCTTCTGTTTGCAGGCGCCACGGAAGGAAGTAGCACTATTCCAGCGGCTCCCAAAAGCCACCTCGCCTTCTCTTTTGTCCGCTGCGTTCGAGTCGTACCATTCCACGAGCGATGATTCAGGCGCCTGCATATCTTCTGGGACTCCCCTCCCAGAAGTCGACTGAATTGGCGTTCTGCTGTGGGGGCGGTGGAGGATTCATGCGAGCATCATTCGACTGTCCGTTTGTCCCCAGTCTATTTTCGGGTGCTCTGAACGTTCTCGGGCTGATATTTTTGCCAGGATCCTCTGAGCCATCTCTTCTTCATTCTTCTGTCGAATTCTATACTGGTCTTCGCGGGATAGAGGAGGATTGATACAATCGTTGCTGTAGTGACCATATTGGCCGCACCTGTAACAAACGCCGGGAGGACGTCTTTCACCACTACCGAATTCTCGCCGTTCAAACGGGCGTTGAGGATATCCGTAGGAATTTTGAGACTGATTTCCATACAGGTTACCCTGATACCCGGTATGCCCCCGAACTGATTTCCGTGCTCCACCGACGGAGGTTGATTGCCGTACTGATTTGCGTTTACCCAGAATTATCCGTTACCCGAACACCGCGATTGCCGTACTGATTCCCTATGACTGATTCGGAAACGGCGGAGCTTGATTCCCGGGCCGATACCCTGCGTTGTAGGCGCCTTGGGGACCAGGCCTTCGCTGCACAGCGTAAGTTTCCGTTTCTGGTGCTCGAGCTTGATCATTCCCCTGCACGCCGTAGACTTCGGTTTCCGGGGCCAGGTTGATGACTCTTTCGGCAGGCTTTTCTTGGGTCTTCACCTTGAGATCCGCTAGGAGCTTCAGCAAGTCCTCGCGATCAATGACGACCTTACCCCTCTTGGTGCTCTTCTTCTTCTTTTTGCGCCGCATCTCTTCTTCACTGCTGCTCTCTCCATCGTCCCCACTGCTACTCTCATCATCTGACTCAGCGCTAGAGCCATCTTCTTCGGAATCCTCCTCTTCCTCGTCGTCATGCCTCCTCCTCTTACTTGATTTAGATGATGTTCTCAACATCATCTTAACTGCATTGATTGCTTGAGCAAAGGTATACGTGTCCCCAAGCTGCCCCATTGCAATGACCAAGCAGCGTGTGTTCTCCTTCTTGATGCCCAAGATGAACCGTTTTGCAGCAGTATCATCCCACTGTGAGGATAGGTTCTCATTGATCCTAATAGCTTTCTTTAGGTATCTCTTCAGCGAATCTTTACCCTGCTTCAACTTGAGGAGCTTGTTCTCTGAATCACGCCTCCTTTCTTCGTTCATTCCGGCGTTATCATACTTGCTTTTGAGGGCTTGAACGATATCTGGCCACGATGAGGTGATGCTCCTGGGTTGATTCGCGATCCATCTAGCAGCCTTGCTCCTAAGCTTACTCTTGAGAATAGATAGCTTTGCGGCGTTCTGATCATCCGCCGTGGTATAGAAAGAGGACTGGGGGATAAAGTTAACCTCGATCGATCTAATGAAGGAATCCACATCTTCATTCGCTCTGCCGTAGAATTTAGTTGCAGGGATAGACATGATTGGTGCGTGAATTGTTTCCGTGAGAGATGTTTCGACTGGTGGTGAGCTGACGTCAGGGGGTGATGACGATGGTCCAATTATCGTGAGGGGAGGTGAAGATGGATCTGGAGGTGAGGATGAGTCTGGAGGTGATGCTAACGGTGCCTTTGGTTCTGAGGTGTGAGCCTTTTTTCTCGGGCTCATCCTCTTCAGGTCCTTGATGACTCGAACGGCACCTGAGGACGGCAGATTTTGATGAAACGACGATGAAATGGAGAGACGAAACAATTGGACTCTGTCCCCGTGAGAAAGAATCACGTCGGGGTCACCAGTTGTGGCTGCGGACACGAGAATAGAGGTTTTGGNGAAAGTACCCCTCGCTGTCGTCTTCAACCCCGATTTGTGAGGCTTGGCGGTCGATTGTCTCTGGAGGTTCGATTTCGGAAGGTCCAGCGTTCATTTGGCATCTGGAGAGTGATACCGACGCTTTGGGGGAACCGGCACCCAGGTTGCTGCTCTTTCCAGCACTTTGGGTGTCGGAGAGAGAGTCGGGCTTTTGTAGCCCCGATCCGGAGGGTGAGTCGGGCCTTTGTAGCCCCGATCCGGAGGGTGAATCAGGCCTTTGCAGCCCTGATTCCTTTTTACTGCCATCCTCCTTCGGAGGTGCAGGATAGCGGGTCCCATACTTCTCCAGCTCCTCGATCCCCGCTGCGGCTATATCTGCAGCCGCGGGACTGGGGATTGATGTTCCGGTGCTGGGGCTGGAGTTGGCGTTAAAAACGGCAGGGACCGGTCCAGTCATGCTGCTCTTCCCAAGGATCAGGGAGGGAGAGTCTTCCACTTCCTCTATGATTCCACCCCTTCCCGCGCTTGTTTCTTCCATTTCTTTCCCTTCGTCTCCTCCGTTGAGGTCCCTCAACTCTCCCGGCTCGGTCCCTACTATTCTAGCTCGGGATATCTGACCGGGAGGGGGACCTCCGACAAACAACGAACAACAGCACAACTCTTCACACCCTTCACCGCAACCGCCGGCGGCACATCTGCTTCCTTCTCTTTCTGAACTTTTCTTCTTCTTCTTCTTTTTGTTTATTTCAACGAACCCACCAGGTTCGTCGAAGATGGGGCTTTCTCCACCCCATCTTTTTCCTCCCCTCGTCCGCGTTTCTACCACGCGGGGGGGGTCCTTTTTCCTGTACCTACCGGGGAGTACTCTACCCCGTTACCAGACCCCCGGCGGCCTAGTAACGGCAGGCTTTTAAATCCTGTTCTCCAGGAGCGCCATCGAGATTGACGCTATAGATGGCCGTCGGGGGTGATTGGAGGATTAGGCCTCCGGCGGCAGCGACGGCAGGGTGTGAGGGGAGGAGGGGAGGATCAGGATCGGACGGGTTAGAATAGGAGGTGAAGGTCCGTCACATTGGACCCTGGGGAGGACGGGTGGAAAAAGGGGGCGGGAGTCTGTAACATCAGACTCGGAGGGGCGATAAAAGGATCGGGAGTCCGTAACATCGGACTCGGGAACGGAGGTGGAAACAGAGAACGTTTCGAGAGTGTCCAGAGCATCTTGCTCCTTCGTCTCTCTGATTATCTGGGCGATAATCTGAGCCATAAGTTGCTCGCCGCCTTCAAGGTCTTCAAGCGTCTCCTCGTCCAAGTCGACGATTGCTGACTGGCTTTGCGGGATTCGGAGCGATACCCGCGGAGGCTTGGTCTTCATTCCCTCCATCGCGGGAACAAGATATTCATTACCGGCTTGGTCCTTAATAACGTAGGTGCTGGTCCTGTAATCGCCTTTTGCATGGCACTGCCTAAGCCATCGACGACTCAGGAGGATAGCGTACGCAGGTTTACCCGGACCAGGCATCAGGTAGCAATTGATAGTAGCGGAGACGTTTGCTACTTCGAGATCGACGGTAACCATTCGATCAATCACCGCGATGCTTCCATCTGCCGTCTTCACATTAAACTGAGGGCTGATTTGCTTACTTAAGCCCATCTCCTCGGCGACTGCTTCGGGCATAAGGTTGATGGACTGAACCAGCATCAACGAGGATCCTGCTGATACTGTAGTATCCCTTACCCGGCACACGAATCCTACCGTAGGTATAGAAGTTGATCACTGGTCCGTCATCAGGACCTGCACGATTCTGGCCGGCAGTATCAACGGCGAGGACGTCTTCCATTTCGGCTTCTGGAGTGGAGGCAGGAGGTTCTTTAAACTTGACGGACTTCTTGGGGGTGCTCGGAGTCCTCTCTTGAACTAGACTCTTCGCAACCTCCCTTCTGACGGCGGGGGCTATGTTGAGAAGCTTACCCCAGGTGAGCCCGTTGATAGGAGTGTCTCTGAGCCTGGCTACGACGTCTTCACCAGCTTGATCCCGCATCATTCTTATGTCCTTGGGGCACACTGTGGAGGCCTGAATCTTCTTCTTCGCTCCAGGAGGTGTGTATTCTCTTTCGTTTGCTCCCGCGGAGGCAGGGGTCTCGGACGTCTTGGCTCTGCTGCGTGAAACGCTACCCCTCTCGTTATCATCAGACTCGCTTTCTACGGTCGTGCTGAGTCTTCTTCTGTTTGCAGGCGGCACGGAAGGAGTAGCACTATTCCAGCGGCTCCCAAAAGCCACCTCGCCTTCTCTTTTGTCCGCTGCGTTCGAGTCGTACCATTCCACGAGCGATGATTCAGGCGCCTGCATATCTTCTGGGACTCCCCTCCAGAAGTCGACTGAATTGGCGTTCTGCTGTGGGGGCGGTGGAGGATTCATGGCGAGCATCATTCGACTGTCCGTTTGTCCCCAGTCTATTTTCGGGTGCTCTGACGTTCTCGGGCTGATATTTTGCCAGGATCCTCTGAGCCATCTCTTCTTCATTCTTCTGTCGAATTCTATACTGGTCTTCGCGGGATAGAGGAGGATTGATACAATCGTTGCTGTAGTGACCATATTGGCCGCACCTGTAACAAACGCCGGGGAGGACGTCTTTCACCACTACCGAATTCTCGCCGTTCAAAACGGGCGTGAGGATATCCGTAGGAATTTTGAGACTGATTTCCATACAGGTTACCCTGATACCCGGTATGCCCGAACTGATTTCCGTGCCTGCCCCGACGGAGGTTGATTGCCGTACTGATTTGCGTACCCAGAATTTCCGTACCCGAACACCGGCTGATTGCCGTACTGATTCCCGTATGACTGATTCGGAAACGGCGGAGCTTGATTCCCGGGCCGATACCCTGCGTTGTAGGCGCCTTGGGGACCAGGCCTTCGCTGCACAGCGTAAGTTTCCGTTTCTGGTGCTCGAGCTTGATCATTCCCCTGCACGCCGTAGACTTCGGTTTCCGGGGCCAGGTTGATGACTCTTTCGGCAGGCTTTTCTTGGGTCTTCACCTTGAGATCCGCTAGGAGCTTCAGCAAGTCCTCGCGATCAATGACGACCTTACCCCTCTTGGTGCTCTTCTTCTTCTTTTTGCGCCGCATCTCTTCTTCACTGCTGCTCTCTCCATCGTCCCCACTGCTACTCTCATCATCTGACTCAGCGCTAGAGCCATCTTCTTCGGAATCCTCCTCTTCCTCGTCGTCATGCCTCCTCCTCTTACTTGATTTAGATGATGTTCTCAACATCATCTTAACTGCATTGATTGCTTGAGCAAAGGTATACGTGTCCCCAAGCTGCCCCATTGCAATGACCAAAGCAGCGTGTGTTCTCCTTCTTGATGCCCAAGATGAACCGTTTTGCAAGCAGTATCATCCCACTGTGAGGATAGGTTCTCATTGATCCTAATAGCTTTCTTTAGGTATCTCTTCAGCGAATCTTTACCCTGCTTCAACTTGAGGAGCTTGTTCTCTGAATCACGCCTCCTTTCTTCGTTCATTCCGGCGTTATCATACTTGCTTTTGAGGGCTTGAACGATATCTGGCCACGATGAGGTGATGCTCCTGGGTTGATTCGCGATCCATCTAGCAGCCTTGCTCCTAAGCTTACTCTTGAGAATAGATAGCTTTGCGGCGTTCTGATCATCCGCCGTGGTATAGAAAGAGGACTGGGGGATAAAGTTAACCTCGATCGATCTGACGAAGGAATCCACATCTTCATTCGCTCTGCCGTAGAATTTAGTTGCAGGGATAGACATGATTGGTGCGTGAATTGTTTCCGTGAGAGATGTTTCGACTGGTGGTGAGCTGACGTCAGGGGGTGATGACGATGGTCCAATTATCGTGAGGGGAGGTGAAGATGGATCTGGAGGTGAGGATGAGTCTGGAGGTGATGCTAACGGTGCCTTTGGTTCTGAGGTGTGAGCCTTTTTTCTCGGGCTCATCCTCTTCAGGTCCTTGATGACTCGAACGGCACCTGAGGACGGCAGATTTTGATGAAACGACGATGAAATGGAGAGACGAAACAATTGGACTCTGTCCCCGTGAGAAAGAATCACGTCGGGGTCACCAGTTGTGGCTGCGGACACGAGAATAGAGGTTTTGGAGGAGGAGGTTTTTTAGTTTAGATAGATTAGAGACGTTTAGGTTGATTCACTATTCACGCAGCTCATATGCTCGAATCTATGATCGAACCGATGAAAACGTGAAACTGATGATATTGTTGATGATGATAGGTGGAGATGAACGAAAGGAAACAAAGCAGAGAACTATCAAACGCGCCACGTGACAAAACATCGCCAAGGCGCCAAGGCGCGCTAATCTCTAGCCGCGCTCCCAACCCTCGCTTACACGCTGGTTGCCTAATCTTCGCCCCACAACGTCTTGGGATCTTATCTGGAGTTATGCCGGTGGCTTGAGATAATAATCGGGGATTAAACCTATCATACCGCATTTTAAATTTCCTAGCACGAATCACAGTTTATCACTCATCAGTCTTAATCTTGGGCTTAACTTAAATCAGCGAGATCTGCCCCTTTCTATACCCTACCTAGGCGATTTGAACGAATCTATATATGTATCTTCTGTATCAAATGATCCAGTGAAAGACAGATAACTATTCCTGAGGGGGTGGCCTGCCATGCTGTGGATCGCACCAGGATGAAGAACGAGTAAGGAAGCATGATTCTTATATTTGATGTATTATATTTTAATACCAGTTTTTCACTACTGAGTTCCCCTTATCACTGAATCAATGGTATTGGTCGACTCTATGGTTAACTCTAATGCTGATAAACAATGAGAGGCGAATGCTGGAAAGGATGTAAATGGCTGTAGACTCCAGACTTATAACGGTAGCGCGTTCACGTCTTCTTTCTAGTAGGAGAGAAAAACCTCCATTAATTATGGGTAGAACTGGCTAACTATGCCTCCTGTGGCTGCGCACTGCTGCTCATGACCTTCTGCCTCAGAACTACCACCCAGAGTCCATCAGTAATCTATTTTTTTTTCTAATGCACCTCTAGTGACAAAACATACCATCTTCGACGATTCGTACGTTCTGGCTCTTCTGTGACACAATCTTTTCCAGATCGGCTAGGTTTTTCGTCAAATTTTCCACCTTGCCGTTGTAAAATTTCTCGGCATCAGAGGCAGATTTTTCAACATAGTATCCAGTGCCAATATCAACGAGGACATTTTCAGTATCTGCTAGGGTACCCGGAACGTACAGAGAGTTTGTGAGCGGTACGAGGATCGTTTTGCCTATCTCGCTTGCATCGCGTTAGTATTAAACCCCCAACTTCACCCGAGGGCCGGAAGGAACAGACCAGGCCTTAGGCCGGTTTTAACGGTGTTGATGCATTCTTTAAATTTGTTCTGAGCTTGTCGGAGCTTCTGGAACGACTGAGTGAGGTGTTCTAGCTCCTCGTCGAGCTGTTTTTTGACGGCGGAAAGATTGTCGACGGACAAGGTATTCAAGTCGACTATGTCATTATGGGTCAGCAGATGCACCTTTTATCAATGAGATAGAAAGAGGGGGGCGTGCTTTGCTGCGATTGGGGGCCTTTTTCTTTTGATGCCATTGCGATGAGGGGTTATGGTCTTTATTTCATGGAACGGACACTTGGTGGGACAGTGGGGCTCGCCGTCAAGAGGCCGGGTAATGACAGTTCCTGCGACTCAACACTGCAGGGCCGTGACATTGTACCTAGTGTAGGTATCCCCGGCAGAGTCCATTTCTGGATTAACAGTCGATCGGCAGGCTAAGACGGGAATACATGTACAGCCGCGTCCGCAAAGTTTTGGCACCCCCAGTCTCGAAGCTCATGATCAGTTCAAACCGTGATATAAACAACCGGATAAGAGTGACTGCAATGACAGTTTATAGTTACATATCCCTATACTTCCGTCTATCACAACCCTTCGCAACCCTATCTTTCGATGAAGGGACCGAAATATTTTGTTTGTTGTAATCGCAGATGTTTTTATAGGGTGCCAAAACTTTGCGGACGCGGCTGTAGTAAAAAAAACTCCATATGCTGTAGAAATCTAAGACATAATTTAATTTCAGGGCTTCTGCCCAATGTCAAGTAAATTTACTTCCTTATATCGGTCATAGCAAGGAGCTAGAGCCAAGAAATACTGAATACTGTGTGTAATGGCCATACAATTGGTGCTAAGTGCTACACCGAGTGATATCTTGTGGAAAGGTAATAGCCGACCACGTGATCAAGAATGCAAGGTCACGACGTCACGTTGGCCAGCGCGTCTCCTCACAACCCCTCACCTCTTGCGCCGTATTTCACTGTTCCACACATGTCAAGCTTAAAGTTTGTTCTGAGTGCTCCTGCTGCCCAGAGAATTCACGACGTTTTATCATGCTTGTCAAAATTCTCTGAATATATCTGCCTTGAAGCTAGGCGCAACCGCTTCACACTTTCAGCCCTGAACTCAACAAAATCAGCTTATGGGGGTATCTCTTTGTCTAGTGGAGAATTTTTCGAGTCTTATAGTTTTGAGGCCCCAGGGGGTATTGAGCCTCCCAGATTCACCTGCCGTCTCTACTCCAAGGTTGTCCAGTGTCCAAATTCCAAGGGAATTGAAGCTAGAAAGTACTGATACGAGCAGTCCTAGGCGTTACTCGCTGCGTTCAGGCAGCGCTATTCGGACTCCAAGGGTAGATCAGCTATAGATAGATGTGAAGTTAGCTTTGAAGATGATCCCTCGCGACCAGAATGCCGGCTCCTCGTTCAGCTTGTGTGCGGGCATGGTGTCCTAAAGACCTATAAGCTTACTTATGAGGAAGTAGAGGTTATGGCGCCCGTGTTTGATAAGGAGCAAGCGCCGAATCGGTGGACTGTCCAAGCTAAGCTTATGAAGGATTACATGGAGCATTTCGGGCCCAAAGCTGAAGGATTAGATATTACGAGCAATAACGGAAGGGCTGTGTTTACAAGTTTTACTGAGAAAATTACGGATGGAAAAGGTATGTAATTTCGGGAAAAGGACGAACTATTGGCGCTAATACATTCAGAGATTTTGAAGTTTCCGATGCATACGAGTATTGCACTAGACACCTCTGGCTTCGAAGATTGGTCAGCCGAAGATAAAGTGAACGTGGCAATCAGTTTGAAAGATATGAAGGTTTGTATACTGTAAAATCCAAGTATTGGATAGAGGCTAATAAAAAGAAAAACAACCCTTTTTAGGCAATAGTGATTCACGCAGCTTCTCTCAACACAACTATATCAACTTTTTATAGTGAAGCTGGCCGTCCATTCCAAGTCACTTATGAGCACGAAGGGATGAGATGCCAGTTCACCCTGATGACCATGACCCAGGTCAGCAGCTCACAAACGTTTGCGGCCATTACAAGGTTGGAGAACCGTCCTATAGCCAACCCTACACCTATACCTCGTCATATGCCCGGTCCCGCCCCTAGGTCATCCACTCCCTTGTTTCGAGTGGCTCTAGGCGCTGCGGCTTCCCAAGACGACGGCTCTACTCAAAGCCAACAGGTATCTCACAACGATTACGAGGAACTTTATAGACCTCCTACGCGGCCTGTTCAGACTCAAGTCCAGGAAAACGCATTTACACGAAATACACAGCCGCGCCGGTCATCACCACCACCAGCCATCTCTCAGGTTCTTCCAAGCCAGCATGTGCCACAAGGATTATTTTTACCTTACGATACCGAGGACGAAGATAACGATGATGATGATGATGATTTAGGAAAGGGCCTTGAAGAATGGGAACCAAGGCTGCGTTGGGATTCAGGTGGTGATGTTATGCCAAGTATCTCAGTTGTGAGAGATCAAATTGCGCCGGGTATGCGGGTGGACGAAGCGGCAGATAGCACAGAAAGTGAAGAAGAGGATGATGCGGACGCAATGGTAGGGCCAACTCAGCAAGTTTCACAGGTATGGTACACACCCCTTACGTTTTCTGAACGTTCATTGACTTCTGAAGGCGAGAGGAATATTCGATTTCTGAAAACAGTGAGTGATTTAAATGAGGTACGATCTGTAGTCAATAGGATATACTTTCAGTTTTTGAGGAAGTTAATTTCGCAAAACGTATGAGAGAGATATCATGTCTGTTTATTGCCCCAAGAATAGCTACCCGTTCACCTCCATTGGTGAGCTCTCATATAAAAATCCCATTCTTCTGTGGTTGTTGCGATAACTCCAACTTCCCACCCATCCTTCTCCATAGCCGTAATTCTCTCCAAATCTTCCCGGAGAGTCTCAACCCTGCGCTCAACCCTTTCCAGCCAATCACGAAGTATCTTGAGCTCCCCTTCTGTTTCCCGATCGGTTTGAGAACATTTACGAGCAACATCCCCGAACTTAAGCTTTACCGGCTCCATTTGATCCACCATGGACTTGAGTGATTTCTGGGCAAATGCCATGAAAGTTTGAGCGCGGAACGACATTTCGTTGGTGAAAATGGTTCGACGACGAATGGAAGTAATGTTCCCACCAAGTAGGCGGTCTGCCCCCACGAACGCAGTCTCGGTATCGGAGGTGATGATGTAGTGCTCTGGACGTGGGGAAGGCGCAGAGGCGATAGCCCGTTGTTTCCCAATCACAAAAAAACTGTGGGCTTCCAACCTGTGTTTGAATGATCGGCTTCTTTGATCAACCTGCTGGATGTGACTGTCGAGGTGCGCTAAGTCATCTTCGTTATCACTTCGGGAGTTGTGGTTCAGAGACATTCTGAGGCGGGGCTGAGGCGGGGCTGGGTGGGTAGGTGTGTTTATCTTGAGGGCCAGAGGGGGATATGTGTTGATGAAGAGGGTAATGGAGGTAGGTAGCTATTGGGGGGGGGGGTACGTGGATGTGGGATCTTGAGAATGAATGGATGGAATTGGGGGTGGAGATGGTGGTGGAGGAGGCAGATGATAGGACTTTTGATGGTGCTTAGGGTCAACGGGTGTATGTACTGCTAGTAAATACAATGGGAGGGTTAGGCTTAAGAAATGCTATCTAGGTACTCTAAAGGGAGATTCGATTACCCTAATACTTGTTTATGGAATTGTTGTGTACGAGCTTAAAGTAATTACATGGATCTGAAATTCAGTAAGAGATCTAGATCTATATAGTCGAGAAACCTACAGCATTTTCCCAATACCGAGTGTCCCATGTTCGGTGTTGGAATCTTTGATGTTATTGTTAACGTAGTACTAAGTAACAATGGCTTCCGGGGTGGTACCGGCCCTTCTATGTTAATCATGAGATATCACTCCTTGTGACGGACGCTCCCGAGTGATATTGGTTGATTGATGTATGCAACCCGTAGGCTATGACAAAACCTTTCCTCCCACTTTATCGGAGGCAGGGTAAATCTTCCTCATCAAAACACAAAACTCAAAAGAAAAGAAACAAATGTAAGAAACTTCACAATTTATTACTCCTTATCACTTTCTCTCCCATTCTTCCTACTATTCCTCCTCTCTCTCCATCTCCTTTCCGAGTGATATGTATGGTGCCGTGAGAACCTACTTAAAGCTCTTGGGGATAAAATCCTGCCATAATATATATGAATAGGTCATAATTTCTATTTATGACGTCGACCAGGAGGGAGCACGGATGATTAGAGATGAGGTTGGGGTAATTCTAGATCTGTGGTGAGTTATATGTACTAAAGCGACAGGTAATAAGTGATGGAACGCCCTGAGATACAAACACCAAATGTTGGCGGCGTTTTACCGCAACAGGCATGTAGTATCTTTATACGGTTTGGATACTTTTAATGACATCGATTTCATCGGTCATCTAATCTTCGATATAGCTTGCTATAATATATGTAGCTATGTGTGTTTGAGTAAAAAACCCGCGTTGGGGGGCCGGTTGTGGGGTGCAGAATATGCATGTACTTAAGTACTAGCAGTGGCCAACTCGCGACCGCGAGTTGATCTAATAATATATTATTCTCACTCTTTCAATTGAGGGAACAGCGGTAAGTATAGGGAACAGCGACAGGTTAGAGGAAACAGTGACAGGTTGAGGGAATAGCGGAGTGCTTCGATCTGTCCCAGTTTTGAGGGTCAGTTCTTTATCTTGAACTATGGATATCAAATTCACTTCTCCTGGGCCCTTAGAGCTGTTATTGGGGCCCATACCCCCCGATCCACCCCCTCCCCTGGCCCCGTTCACTTCAATTTTGAGCTAACAGTTCTGCCAGTGGTCCCCCATCCCTCAGGTTCATTTCCTTCAATAGTTCTTCAATCTGCATATATGTATATATATGGGTGGTGGGGCTGGAATAGCTAAAGTTCAGTCCACAGTTCAGTCTACAGTTCAATTACTTCCAGTTGAATAATTCCAACTCCAGGTGTTCTTTTTGGTGGGGTGACCCGTTGCTATGCTACCTGACTGGAGGCAGGGTAACCGAAAAAAGGGCGCGCAACTCCCATAATCTAGTACATAGTAGACTAGGGGTTGGCCACCTCGCGACCGCGAGTTGCATATATTTGGGTAATAATTTATTCTTAAATCATACAATATACAGAATACAGAAATTAGATAGAAAAAAAATGCTGAAAAAAAAATACAAAGTTAACAATACTACCCTGTTCTACCATCCAACCCAATCTTTAAAAATGATCCAGGTGATCTATTCTGTAGTTAGTCATGTCGTTTCGGAGAGTAGAGAAAAGGGGGAATTCACTTACTTTTTGTTAGTCGGTAGAATATATTTGGCCTACACCAATTCCGTAAAGTATACGCATTACCTATGGTTGTGTTAGTAATAGTTAATAAAAATACTGGAAATAGATACATACCGTATTCTACAAAAACCTCCAACTACCTTGAATACAAACTCTATCAAACAGAGGCTGTCCGTCCACTATATTTATATTAGTAACACCGAATAATAATACTTAAGCTTGATACATACCGTTTCCCAGAAATCCATCGGCTACCTCCAATACCTATTCCACCAAGTACAACCAATGTCGAGATCCTGTAAATTTGTTAGTAAATAGTTAATCATAATAGGAATTCACCTACCATTCTGCACCACGATTCTGCCCCAATAACATACACTACCAATCATATTCCACCGCAAATTATCTAGAATTGTTAGTATAAAGCGAAGCTGAAAAGCAATAACATTACTTACCACCTTTGAGTAGCATGATAATAGAACTCTACCCAATACTACAACCGAATAATATAAAACTCAAGTGAAATAAAAGAAAATACAACGCATACAAAGATAAGAAAACAACAATAATTTATAACAATACTTCTGGATATACCACATTTTCAGTCTGTGACCCCCGTTCCTCTGTTTGCAATACCCTTAGCCCTTCGATATTGGTAACCCTTGATAATGCCACATACAATTGCCCATGAGAAAATGGTGCGGACCGCAAATCAACTCCTACAACATCCAATGACTGCCCTTGGGACTTGTTTACCGACATAGCAAAGCACAATTGAATAGGAAATTGCCTCCTTGTTAGGATGAATGGCAGTTCCTTTTCGTTGGTTGATAGCTTTATTCTTGGAATAACCTTAACATGCCCATCAAAATCTCCGCCTAAGATTCTAGCCTCAATACACCGCTGCTCGAGTCGGGTGATAGTCATTCGCGTTCCGTTACATAAACCTTGTTTTGGATAAAGATTTCTTAGAAGGATCACTAGAGCTCCTATTTTTAATTTAAGGTTGGAGGGTGGTATTGAGGCAGGATTCAAGCTCTGGAGATATTCAACAGGCAACGCATTGGCTTCTTCCTCAGAATTATCAAGACTAATAGCATCAACCGCATAGTAATTATGCACTTCGCCTGATAACTGCCCAAGAACTATATCATTAAACTCTGCAACAGTATCATTACGCATCGCAAGGATTGCTCTCCCTAAAAATGCCTGATGGTTTACACCTGCACCTCTAACCAAGTCAGGGGGAAAAACATGGTGACAGAGATCTAAGACCGTAGTACACCGCTGAATGAATGGGGGAAGATTTATAACTCCTTGCCACAAACGTTCATGGGACATGAGACTAAGCCAACTTCCAAACTCATTATTTTCTCTACCACTACGTACCCTCATATTGATCCTGAGACGAAGCAGTTCAAAGCGTGGCCACAGAATCGACCGCTGAAAACATGCTTCAACTGTTGACACACGGTTGCCTCTTGGGACTACTGGAAGAATCTGTGCGAAATCACCACCAAGAATGATCGAGATACCACCAAATAATGCATCATCTCCGGAATCACATACATCATTAAGTGTTCTATTAACTGCCTCGAAGCAGTATTTATGCTGCATCGGTACCTCATCCCAAATTATAAGCGCAGTGTGCTTGAGCAAACCGGCTAACATGCTATTCCGACTAATATTGCATACCGATGTTTCATTTATATTGATTGGAATTTTGAACCGAGAGTGTGATGTGCGGCCACCTGGGAGGAGCTGTGCGGCAATTCCAGAGGAAGCAACACAGAGAACAATTTTCTCTTGAGAACGAAAGTGATTACACAACGCTTTATACAAAAACATCTTTCCTGTTCCCGCTGGTCCTTGAAGAAAAAATTGTCCAGATCCTGTATTACTAACTGTCTCAACTATTTTATTGAAACATTCCAGTTGATCATCATTTAGTTGTAGCACCCGTTCAACTCGTAGCGTTTCCTCCACACCCCAGTCGTAATTTAGTTCTGCAGCAATCATTTCATTCCCAGCAGATCGATTCCAATCAAATATATACTCTGGTAGCCCAAAGTCGGAAAGATTCTTATTAGAATCTGCAAGCATGCGAGCGATAAGGTACAACCCGTAGTCAAGATGAGGGTCCAGGAAATCAACTGGAACATTGAGAAAAGGGTTGTTCCTTAACGTAATTGGTAGATCATCACATATATTTGGCGCGAATTGATTCCACAGAGCAATAGGATCGGTTACATCTCCAAAAAGAATTGCTGTTGAAAAGAGGGTATGTAGTGAGGACCCGCTTGAGAATATAACTGCCTCATTGAAGCATTGTATCCACTCCTGATCATCATCCAATAAACCGAGAGCAATACAGGCAGCTTTAAATGTTGGTTGAAGAACATTATTGATTGTTCTCAAATGTTCGAAAGATTTGGCACCCCGTACGACCGTCAGTAACAAACGCAGATAATATTTTTCCCCCATCATAGGATTACAGTGATAAATCCGACCAATAGCAGTTCCTTGTTTACGCCTGCACCATCTTCTCGACTGGCTATTATAAGTAAAATGAGCGGGGAACTCGTGATAGAGATATTGTCTACCATCCTCATTCTCAGCGTTATACTAAAAATGAGCCATCAGTGTTGAACGTGTTCTATCCATCAGTTGCAACAGTTCCTCATGAGTAGCATTAGCGTTATAAACGATTGGTTGCTCTCCTGGTAAGTGAATAGCAAGATGAGTAACAGATGGTTGTTCCTCATGCATAGCATATTCAAAAAGTCTCCAAACAGCCTCAGTCGGTCCAATATAGCGGCCTTGGAGATACCGCTGCACCTCATCCAATTCCCCCAGCAACTTGCAGAGTTGTACGGTCAGATCCTTTATATATATATTTGTGTATATATTTTATAGCTTGCACTGAGGCGCAAACCTCCACATTGATATGTGCCTTATACCGCCAGGACAGATATGGGTTATAAGGTACTACCCATCGGTTGTCAAGTTCGAAAGTTGCTTGTCCTGTTGCTGAACCTCGTAAAGGTACTATATGAATCCTTCCGTTGTTTCTCCTTTGGTATAGTGGGTAACCATCTTCTTGAACCACTGTTTCAGACTGAAAGGCTTTCGGGTACCTTTTGGAACAGGTTTTGATACCTCCAGAAGAGGTTGCTGTCATACATGGTGAATTCGGATTAGCGTTCCCGCAAGGCCCGTGAACCATACAGCTTTTAATAATTGCTTCAAGTTCCCCATTTGGATCTGTTGCTGGATCAGGGAATTCTGCACAAACTATTTGATCAATGCGATCGGCGTCTATAAATCTATCATCTGGATGCAGGAAGAGGAGTAAATGCATGTGCGGCAGGCCACGTTTTTGATACTCAATAGTCCAAACACAGCCTAAATATCTACCAAATACATTCTTGTGCTTTAACTCCTTGAGAAGCTCCTGTTGTTTCATATGGAATACCCTTGCTACCAAATCAGGTCTATCCACAGCCGTTTGACCCGGTTTCAACTCCGCTACAATCTCTGTCCACTTGGGATTTGCAGTAAAAGTGATAAAGAGCGTGGGCCGGCCAAAATGACGAACAATCGCCATAGAGTCTTGAAATAGCTGTTGCATATACCGATCACCACCGGTATAGCTGCTCGGTAGAATAATTCTTCGCCCCGTCTCTTCAGGATTAAAGTCTTGTTGAATTAACGCATCTGCAAGCCCATTGTACAGATCTGAACGGAGCTGATTTTGGTTCAAACGGATCCAGTTTAATTTATTCTGATCGCAGACAGCCCACGCATCAACCAAATATTGCTGTAACAGCCTTTGCCCTAAGAACAATGTTTTTGGCTCTGTTCCCCGCTCATGTAACCGGAATCTAATGTATGTGAGTATTAATTCATTATATATTTTTATCGAAGTGTTGAATTTACCTATAAAAGGCGCGTTGGCTTATTCGAAGATTTTTCCGTGTGCCTCTTTCATTTCGTAGCTCAAGGCTCCAATGGTAACCCAAATCACCACAGGGGAATAACAAAACGTAATGCAACGGCATATATGCAGCATGATTTGGATTTATAATACTGAACAGATTATTCTCTGTAGGATTTCGGTATGCAAGTACTATGTCTCGGAAACCTGCTTGACCGTATTCATCTGGAAGTATAACCGCTACTTCATTGCTTGTGGGCAAATTCTCACAGCGTCGGTCTGCCCCACTCTCCATAATCAATTGTAGTTGAGGATTCAGTAGTACTCGTGCATTCCCATCTTGAGAAGACGCAGAGGCTAAACGTTCCTTTGCTGTCTTATAAACCCCAACAAAAGGATTTACATTGTTCAACTCATTTGTTAGACGTTCCAAAATAGTAACGTTTAAGGTAGGATGTCGTTCTTGACGTGCCTGAGCAGCATACCGTGGATCATAGAAATAAAGTTGTGCAAAAGTTGGTACTGCAGCGGGAGCGGGATCTAGTGGGCCCTGTAAATGATAAAGTTCCCCATGTATTTGAAAACATGTAACACCCGCTCTTACTCTTTCAGCCAGTCTATTGTCAGCATTATATTTCACCGAAGTGAATGCTAACGCTGAGTTGTACTCTCTTATTTTATTCCTGAACTCTCTTGCAACAGTATCTAATGATTCCAACAAATACCGCAAATACTCAGGCGCCGGGCGTAAATCAGGCAAGATGACATCCCCCTTTTTGCAACAGCTTTCAAAACGTGGCACAGCTAAACTGCTACTTTGAACTCTCTCAGCTATCCAATGAGATGCATTGCATTCGTTGCAAATGGTTGTCATACCCCCTAGGTTCAAGGATCTCCAACGTTGCCATGAAGACAGAAATGCTAAAGGCAGTATCGGTGATTCCTGTACTCCCAAATTGGACTACAATATCTATTAGATATATTCAATGTATCTTTACTCTTTATAAATTTTTGCTTACCCCTAAATTGTTACGATATTCTATAATTCTTAGCTCATTTCGACGTTGTCGACGTCTTGCTTCTCCCAACTACAACCATGGTCAGTATATGTTTTGATCAATAGGCTTACAAAAAAGATATATTTGCTCACCAAACATTCCCGACATTGCTTGTATGGTTGACCGCGTCTATTTAGACCAAAAGCGTCTACCGGCTTGATCCGACGACATTTTATACATTTGATTGTGGACATGTTAACTGAACCCGATGAGGGCTGGGTGTGAATAGTATGTATGGATCAGTGGTAAAATTGCTTGTAATCAACAGTAGATTTATTCAAATTCAAATGAATTTTTTTTATTTTTTTTATCAAAAAAGTTTTTTTTCTTGAAGAGCAGTTCTTGTTCAACACCCAGCCCTCATATACCCACCGGTGTCATGAGCGGCGATACCGGCGCTTTGACGCACCTGGGGTTATTTTGGGGGTCGAAAACAGGTCCTTTTTGGTGGGGTTCCGCAACTCCGCAGGTTGCTACAGCTAAGCGACACCACACCTCAACCACACAGGAACACCAAAACTTTGGGGGAAGTTACCCTATCTTTGATTTCCTGACTCTCCGGTCCCAAACCAAAGACTTCAGATCCTTTGACGCTCCGGGGGTTATTTTGGGGGTCGAAAACACATTTTTTCTAACCCCCTATTTTTTAACCTCCATTCAATTCTACCACTTTTTCTCTCTCTATCTATACCTCTCTTACATTTAGCAATCACATTTTTACTAAATGCGACCGCAAACACACTCTATTTCACTTATAAGCGAAGCCGCACCCATTCCTCCATTCCTCCAGGTAGGGTAGGGTAACCTGCAACCCTGCACTGTCCAACCAATCATGTTTTGAGAAAGTGCGCAAAAGTGATAATCTAGTACATAGTAGACTAGGGGTTCCACCTCGCGACCGGCGAGTTGTGTAGATTTTGGGGAACAGCGGTAAACTAATCCTCTCTCTACGGTACGTACATGTAATTATGGGAGCCTTCGGCCCTTCCTCCCTCCCCCCAATTCCCACCAGTTTAACCTTTCATTGCCTTGTGATACAATTCAGTTCACAGGTCTTGATGTGTCGTGCTTAGTCAATACCTCCGTCACTCTCAACCAATAAGGTTGCTATGCCAAGGAGTGCGAAAATGTCATAATCTAGTACATAGTAGACATGTACTTACATGTATGTATGTACCTACTTTATGTACTCTACATGCACACCCTATTAGCTACATGTAACGAAGGGATATTTGTATATGTACCCAAGGTGTCGGAAAGCTACAGTAATAGACACCATAACAATACGGTATCGTGTAAACCTCCGGATTAAATTGGAGTTTCGGCCATTGTACTGTAGCAATACTGTACGATACGCAGTGGCATGGTGTTCTGGCAGATAAGGTACGTACCGGATACACTCAATTTTTTGGTACTGTAGTGATGCACATTTGGTGATTTTAATCACAAGGCTATTCAAAGTATGTACACGTATCCCTTGGATGAATGGGGCAGTGGATATCTCAGCTGCAGTTGGAACACTCCGTCTGCTTATGAACCAATAAGAAGAATACGTGGCGGTAGTTCTACTCGTATGTAGAGTAGAAGGCTGGTTACACAGGAGTTGAAATTCCCTGTTTGTCTTGAATACGCCCCTCACTCTGCCTTGTGTGACGGGCCTTCTATTCCAGTTAATGCGTATATAACGCCGACTTGAAAATGTGATATGCGCACTTCCCACAGAAACGCGCAGTGTAAAAGTGTAAAAACCTTCTGACCACTAGGAGTTTGTGCCTCTACCCTCCATTACAAAAGTCCCTGGGCACATTATAGCAAGCCCCTTTATTTTTTTTTATTTGCAATCAAGCCTTTCCTTCCCATCCCCATACAAAGCGTTGAATGTTAAGGATAGAAACTTACAACCTCAGCACATCAGTATTGACGCACATAATTAACCTCCTGTCTTCTCGTCTAAATCTATCAGCAGAAAATAGCTCGTTTGAGGTGGGTAGGATACTGTGCCGTAGTTGTTGTGTTCTGGTTATCAGAGACGTTATTAATGGATTTACTAGGTGAACCTCGAGCCACTTGCAATTATATATAAACGGTCGTTGCTTTTACTCTTAACTATCCTTGGACGATCGAGGGCCTCAATTAACTGTCAGTAACTCTCATTCGAGGTAGGGGCTTACGGTGATTGTGAAAGTTACTAGTAGGATAAATTTAATCAGTCCTTCTAATACAGCTGTCTCCCGGAAGCAGCGTACAGCCTTCATTTAGAGAAAACGTATCGATCACTACTAGCCCTTTTGGCATCTATACTCAGACTTCCTCGACCCAAAGTGTAATATATCAAAGCCTTGTCTCCCGTAACTCGGAGATCAGCCAACAAGATCCCAACAGCTAGTTTGAGGTAAAGCGTTGTGATATCTCGGTTTAAGATATTTGCTAAGTTCTCTGGTCAGCTGGGTTGTCTATCAAAACCGATATGTCATCGACCGAACCCCCCACCAGCACAGAAAACGAAGATTTGGAGAGTGTGAATGACGACCTCGTAAAAGCTGCCGAGAGAGGAGATTGTCCAGAAGTACAAAGACTGCTCGACCTAGGGGCGTCTATTCATGCTCGATATCCCCCTACTGGAAGGTTCAATAATAGAAACTATGAGGTTATTTCGGGTGGTGGGAGATTGGGGCGTGGAATGATGCGATGCAAGTACCTGAATCCTAATGCCAAAGAGGATGAATTTGTGGAGGGGAAGAGGCATCTTTTTGCCAGGACAGCTTTACAAGCAGCTTCAGACGGCGGACACGAGGAAGCAGTGGAGCTATTGATAAGTCGAAGGGCCGAGATTAACGCTGCACCGGCTAGGTGTTGTGGACGAACGGCACTACAGGCGGCCGCGGGGGGCGGGCACGAAGGGATAGTAAAGATACTGGTGGATGCGAAGGCCGATGTTAATGCCAGCCCGGCCAGGTCTCGCGGGAAGACGGCACTACAGGCAGCGGTGGAGGGCGGGCACGAAGGGATAGTAAAGATACTGGTGAATGCGAAGGCCGATGTTAATGCCAGCCCGGCGGCCGGATCTGATGGGAGGACGGCACTACAGGCAGCGGCGGGGGGCGGGCACGAAGCGATAGTAAAGATACTGATGGGTGCGAAGGCCGATGTTAATGCCAGCCCGGCCGGATCTGATGGGAGGACGGCACTGCAGGCAGCGGTGGAGGGCGGGCACGAGGGGATAGTAAAGATACTGGTGGATGCGAAGGCCGATGTTAATGCCAGCCCGGCCAGATCTGATGGGAGGAAGGCACTGCAGGCAGCGGTGGAGGGCGGGCACGAAGGGATAGTAAAGATACTGGTGGATGCGAAGGCCGATGTTAATGCCAGCCCGGCCGGATCTAGTGGGAGGACGGCACTACAGGCAGCGGCGGGGGGCGGGCACGAAGCGATAGTAAAGATACTGATGGATGCGAAGGCCGATGTTAATGCCAGCCCGGCCGGATCTAGTGGGAGGACGGCACTACAGGCAGCGGCGGGGGCGGGCACGAAGCGATAGTAAAGATACTGATGGGTGCGAAGGCCGATGTTAATGCCAGCCCGGCCATATTTGATGGGAGGACGGCACTACAGGCAGCGGCGGAGGGCGGGCACGAAGCGATAGTAAAGATACTGATGGATGCGAAGGCCGATGTTAATGCCAGCCCGGCCTTATTTGGGAGGGCGGCACTACAGGCAGCGGCGGGGGGCGGGCACGAAGGGATAGTAAAGATACTAGTAGATGCGAAGGCTGATGTTAATGCCAGATCTAGCGGGGGGGCAGCACTGCAGGCAGCGGCGGGGGGCGGGCACGAAGGGATAGTAAAGATACTGGTGGATGCGAAGGCTGATGTTAATGCCAGATCTGGCGGGGGGACAGCACTGCAGGCAGCGGCGGGGGGCGGGCACGAAGCGATAGTAAAGATACTGATGGATGCGAAGGCCGATGTTAATGCCAGCCCGGCGGCCGGATCTGATGGGAGGACGGCACTACAGGCAGCGGCGGGGGGCGGGCACGAAGCGATAGTAAAGATACTGATGGGTGCGAAGGCCGATGTTAATGCCAGCCCGGCCATATTTGATGGGAGGACGGCACTACAGGCAGCGGCGGGAGGCGGGCACGAAGCGATAGTAAAGATACTGATGGATGCGAAGGCCGATGTTAATGCCAGCCCAACTGGATATCGTGGGAGGACGGCACTGCAGGCAGCGGCGGGGGGCGGGCACGAAGCGATAGTAAAGATACTGATGGGTGCGAAGGCCGATGTTAATGCCAGCCCGGCCAGAACTGATGGGAGGACGGCACTACAGGCAGCGGCGGAGGGCGGGCACGAAGGGATAGTAAAGATACTGGTGGATGCGAAGGCCGATGTTAATGCCAGACCGGTCTTGTTTGGGAGGGCGGCACTACAGGCAGCGGTGGAGGGCGGGCACGAAGGGATAGTAAAGATACTGGTGGATGCGAAGGCCGATGTTAATGCCAGACCGGCCTTTTTTGGGAGGGCGGCACTACAGGCAGCGGTGGAGGGCGGGCACGAAGGGATAGTAAAGATACTGGTGGATGCGAAGGCTGATGTTAATGCCAGATCTGGCGGGGGGGCAGCACTGCAGGCAGCGGCGGGGGGCGGGCACGAAGGGATAGTAAAGATACTGGTGGATGCGAAGGCTGATGTTAATGCCAGATCTGGCGGGGAGACAGCACTGCAGGCAGCGGTGGAGGGTGGGCACGAAGGGATAGTAAAGGTACTGGTGGATGCGAAGGCTGATGTTAATGCCAGATCTGGCGGGGGGACAGCACTGCAGGCAGCGGCGGGGGGCGGGCACGAAGCGATAGTAAAGATACTGATGGATGCGAAGGCCGATGTTAATGCCAGCCCGGCCGGATCTGATGGGAGGACGGCACTGCAGGCAGCGGCGGAGGGCGGGCACGAAGCGATAGTAAAGATACTGATGGATGCGAAGGCCGATGTTAATGCCAGCCCGGCCGGATCTGATGGGAGGACGGCACTGCAGGCAGCGGCGGAGGGCGGGCACGAAGCGATAGTAAAGATACTGATGGATGCGAAGGCCGATGTTAATGCCAGCCCGGCCGAATCTAGTGGGAGGACGGCACTACAGGCAGCGGCGGGGGGCGGGCATGGAGCGATAGTAAAGATACTGATGGGTGCGAAGGCCGATGTTAATGCCAGCCCGGCCAGAACTGATGGGAGGACGGCACTACAGGCAGCGGCGGAGGGCGGGCACGAAGCGATAGTAAAGATACTGATCGGTGCGGGAGCGAAAATCGTCATAGCTAGTCACGGACATAGCAAACTCATAATGAAGAATTTCATGAAATCCCCTAATCTGAATTTAAGAGCTAGAAACCAGTTTGGATTGACACCACTTCACGAAGCTCTGCGGGAGTACGTTAAAGCTTCGCAGGAAGCACACGAGTCGAGGGCCGAGACAATACTAACTCTCATTATCGAAATTCTGGGGGTGAAAGAAAACGGAATTGATATAAAGGATCACTCGGGGAAATCACCTCTGGAGACTGCGACTGAATCAAAGGACCCTTTACCAATGCTAAGGCACTTAGTTTCAAAAGACGCGGATACCGGGTGTTTGAGGACGGAAGTGTTGATCAACCTACTGCGCTCTGAAGGGGAAAAAGAGACCCCTCAGAATATCGGTCTGTGCTGTGGTCCGGATGGGGATACTCGTATCTTAGCGGATGAGGAGGGGGGGTGGCCAAGCAGAGATCGATATGTAATATTGGACCCATGGATTCAGATGTGAGTGCTCGACGACTGGGGGTGGGGCCACATTGAACCCAAGTACGGGATATAAAGAATCTGGAGTCGCTAACATAACGAATCATGCTGTGGTAAAGATCATGTAGACTTCCCGATATCAGTGTGTATAAGTCTTTCATAAAACCATTGGGCGAACTTTCGTCCCAAGAGTCAACGCTCTATAAGGACTCGACAGAAAATATTATCGACTTCAGATGGTATCGTGGAGGACTCACTAGTTCGACAAGTCTATTTCCGGGAGTCCGTAGAAGAGCTGATATAGCGATCGACGTTAGAGTTGAGGCGGAGTCAGCAAACGTACCTGAGGTGGAGTCAGCAAATGGGATGGAAGGTTAGACCCTTGCTACACGCTCATTGAATATCCTAGTTTTTTCTCACAGCCTCTAGGACTAGGAGTAATTGGCTATGTACGCTTTTGCATCTTCCTAATTCCAGATGCGGAAGGGGCCGCGCAGGATGGGTTAGAGAAGGAATTGCAACCATTCACATTTACGAAGCAAAAGGTCGAAATTTCTTGGATAATGGCGCATCCCAACGCAACCAGTTGCAAGAAGCAGCCTAAATATGGAGATCATCACCCTAAAGAGTTATTCTTACGTTCCTTGCTATACCAAGGGACTTTAAGATTGGAGTATCTTTCGATTCCTTCTCACGGGGCAGAATTTGCTACCTTGTTGCTTGATGATGTCCATCGGAGATGGCTCGAACTTCTGGAAGGCGGTAGGCTGCATCTTGAAAAGATTGTAAGTTCGAGTTCATAGGATTTATCCTATCCAAAACCCTCCAATAGTTATGTACTTAAACTTTGCTAACTGTGAAATAGCGTGATATCCAGCTGGAAAAAGGGGGAGAAGATCCCGGGATCATTAGGTGTCTTTTGCAAGACAGTCGGGAGTGGAACAAACTCCGTTCGGGTTTGCAGGTTCATATATTGAAAGCGCGGGAACTCTGGGAGATGTTCAAAGACAATGAGGCTCTCTTCTTAGAAGTGGCAGAATCGGGTAAGGATAGTTACCACATCAATGACTATTTGGGGGGATCGGAGAGGCCACAGATAGAAAAACTCGAAGCATTGGTGAAACTATCAAAAAAAGTCGGACTTTTAGAAAAATGCATCGATGAGATAACCGAATTAAAAGCAGAAACAAAGGATATGATTGAACTCGTGAGTATTTCCTTTTCGAAGATGAGTTTTTATCGTAATGCTCATTAACAATCAATAAAGGAGTTCAGTTTAGTCTCTATCTATGAGGCTCGGGAGTCTATTAACATGTCTCTGAGCATGAAGAGGCTTAGTTGGATAACAGTAAGTTTGAACCAATCTATTGAATATAGTTCCAACATCTAACAAAATCGCCAGTTTATCTTTTTCCCTTTGACATTTGTTTCCGTAAGTGATTCAATTGTTTTTCTCATTAGATGCGATAAGAAGCCCTGTGTAGGTAGTGCAGTGCTCCTGACGATAACAGGGACTTTTCGGTATGAATTTAGATGTCCTTGGAAATAACCCAAGATGGACTTTGGTATTTCGTTATTGCCTGTCCAGTTTTGACTCTGGTTTTCGTGGTCTGGATCGTGTTTAAATATTCTTCGGTAGGTTGAAGTTTTTCACAGTATGCTTGTATAAAAGGGATACTGATATTTGAATTCAAGATTTCCGACTGGATCGAGGAAAACTTGGGAGAGAAATTGAAGCTGTTATTCACCAGCTGCGGTAAAGGGGGTTCGAAATCTGGAAATTCCTCAGCGTCTGATGTCGTTGCTCCAAAGCCGACACCCTCAAGCTTAAGGAGGAGAACTTGGAGGTCCAAGAAGAGGCCGCATGATACGGAGCAAGGAATGGACCTAGATTTATTCTAGTACACGATCTTCACTTTGGATAGCCGTAGGTTAGTCAAATAATATCCTAATATTTTGGCCTTGGATGCTAATTCTTGGTTTAGTCATGAGAAATAGCACATGGGTCATGAGATTATTGTATTTCATATTACTCTTTTTTTTTTTTTTTTAAAATCATGTCATTTCGTTTCTAGGTACAAATGTTGCGTGCAGTCATAGACTATGGCATATTATTTCATATTACTCACTTCCCTATTAGTTATGCTATACTGAGTCATTCCGTTTGTCAACAGGGACCGAGTCATATTCCTTACAGTGTATTGTCTCTCATTATATTTGTTTTGTACCTACTTCCTTTCTTTATTATAAATATCTACACCTTTAGTTTTAAAACTTCCAGGAGAGAAGGCGGCGAAATCGAGTTGAAGAGAGCGTGGTTGGTAGTGAAGTGAGGATTAGCTAATTTGACGTTGATTTATATTGTTTTGGAATTTGAGACGTAGTTTGGGTTGACTTCTATTGTCAAATAAATGCTGGTCCACAGGGATATTTGTATCAAAGTAACAACGAAAGTCATCGGACAAAGAAACCTTGACCGGCCCGAAGGGAGGTGTGGACATGCGATACTAGACTTACATACATGTAATTACTATAAGTATGTTCTGATAGTCCTATCTCTTTCCCCTAGTACTACCCCCCTCACAATACCGATATCTACACGCTCCAATGATCAACGCCCAGAAGAATAGCGCCCTTCCTGAACGCAAGCATCAAGCCTTATCCAGCCAGCCCCTGACCCACCGACGCAACCGGGGCAAAACCGTCAACGCAATATCGATCCAGTTCTCGCTCACCATGCCACTGCCGCGTAGCCCAGTCCATGGTAGCTTCAGAGCACATGCCCCGGCTCCACGCACAAGGGGGTCTCGACTTGCTGCCATTGTCGAGGAGGAGCAGTAGCGCTGGGCGTTACTGGTATGGTGTGGGCGGTAGGGGGGCATGGTGTGCAGGCACAGCCTGTGGGAGATAGATTGAGTGTTGCAGTGGGGGGGCTTGTTGTTGGCCCTTTGTGTGTGTCAGGAATCATGTAAGATCACTCGGGCTCTCGGGGCTGTCATTGTAATGCAGTTTGCTGTGCAGGGGCGTCAGGGGTGTTGTTCTCCGTGGACACGAAGCGAAACGAAACATGGCTTTGTTCTGCTACAAAATAAACTTATCTGATCATGACGTGTGGTGTGCGTGGTACATAGAGTACATATATTGTATTAAATTTTGAAACATGTGAATGGCGGGGCGCTTTAAAGGTGGCGTAATGATATGAAGGATGGCCTTATAAATAATTCTATTTATCTGTTTGTAAAATTGCACATGCACAAGTGCCCATAACGAGGTTTATTCTAGAGGAGAATTAATAAACTACAGCAGTTCCAAAACTTATATGGGAGAGCTAGAGGCATGGCCGCCGTAGTAGATACTATGCATGGCTCCTGCAATCAATGGGCACCGGAATTGAAAGGTTGATTAGTGTAGTACTGGTCTAGATGTTTAGTATACTTGGTCTGTATCGCTAGGATATTTAGAGCATGGAGTAGCCTTAGATTGGGTATCGTCCAGGAAATTGAAGTCCTCAATATATGATCACGTCTCTAATGATGCATACATGCAGAGAGATAGATTCTCCAGACCGAAAGATAAGATAACGCAGAGCCGCATGCAGACAACCTTGATAAGAGGGGTTAGGGTTTCCTTAAGATTTTTCTCCCAAGCAGCATCAACACTCCACCCTCCCACCCTCCCTCCCTCCCACAAAACTCCCTCGAGATGTTATTCTGCCAGCTCTGCCGTCACAGCTACATAAAATCAGCACATCCACCTCTACGTCGTTCCTATGCAATTGCCGCATACTCAGATGCGTTTCGGTCTTCCTCCCCACCTCTCAGGCAGGGACCACCGCCGCGGGCTAGGGGTCCTCCGCCCTCGAGCTTCGTCAAGCAGACCCGTCCGCAGCCGCAACGGGCAAAGATGAGAGATCCGTTGAAGATGTCGGAGCTGATCCGCCGGCGGCTCGAGAAGAAGGACGAGAATTCGGCGTTATCGCTGGTCAGGGAGGCAAGCAGGACTATGAATACGGTGGTTTCGTGGAATGTGATTATCCAGCATTACCTCAGGACTGGGTTCGTCAAGCGCGCATTTCAGGCCTATAACGAGGTTCGTATCTCCGCATTATCTAATCAACGGCGTGCCGCTAAAATGGGAGGAATAACCAGATGAAAAAGCGAAAGGTCGTGCCAGACTCGCACACCTTTACCCTGATCCTCAACGGCCTCTCGGAGAATACCCAGTTTGGCCAGACCCTCGCCCGTGCCCTTCAGGTCTACAACTCCCTCTCTAACCCCAAATCGCCCGTCAAGCCAAACATCTTCCATACCAACGCTATTCTCCGCGTCTGCTCGCGCGCCGAGGACCTTGACTCTATGTGGACTATTGTCGCTGGGCTCCCTGTGCATGGCCCCAACGCCCCGAACACGCAGACGTACACGATCCTGCTGAACGGAATAAAGACGGCCAAGGGGGCGGCTACGGATGTGGAGGATGGACGCAGGGTGTGGGCGGGGGTACTGTCGAAATGGGTCAATGGCCAGCTGTGGATCGACGAAGCACTGGCATGCGCGATGGGAAGGGTGCTGCTCTCCAGCGAGCGGGAGGTGGACTGGAGGGAGGTTTTCACCCTGTGCGAGCAGGTGTACGGGATTGAGTCGTTGGCTCCGAAAAATCCCATAAAGCCGCACACGAAGGACTCTATCTTTTCCGGACAGGCGAGCCCGAAGCTCCCGTTGGTCCCCGGAGAGAAGGGCATTTTACCGCCGGAGCGAAAGGTCTCGGCGCCGCTCAACCCAGAAACCGAGACCACCTTCACACCCATTGCCAAGCCATACCCCACCTCAACACGTCCCCTCCCTACTAACCCGACATTGTCGCTCATCCTGGAGGCTTGCGCGAAGCTCGGCGACCCGGTTACCGCATACAAATACTGGACCCTGTTTACCGCGCCTCCTTACAGGGTGAAACCCGATCTTCTCAACTACCACGACTACCTCCGCATCCTCCGCCGCGAACGCCTTGGTCCCGAGGCACTTGGGCTCGTAAAATCGATGGACGTCACCCCCAGCGCAAAAACATTCTACATTGCACTCTCATCATGCAAGCGTCAAGGGCGCAGCGCCGCCTTCAGCTCCGCGCAGCAGCTCCTCGATCTCATGATCAAGAAGTGGCAGATCCCCGTCGACGTAAAAGTGTGGAACATGTTCCTGCAGGTCTCCATCAAGACTGGGGATCCAGCAAACGTCAAACAGGCGCTGCGGCGGGTCGACGAGGAGGTGGACCTGGAGCTCGAGCTGGTGAGGAGACGCAAGTCGCCGATCCTCGTGGAGCGATGCCTGGAGATGGCCAGGACGCTGATCAGCGTTATGGATACGTTGATGTGTAGCGATGGGGGCTTGACAAAGATCACAAAGTGGGGGCATGGAGAGCGCGCGAGCTTTGAGAAGAGGAGGAGGGAGCTGGGGGCGTTGGTGACGAGGTTTGGGGCGGGAGCGAAGAGGAGGGCGTATAAGATTGAGATGGAGGGTGATGACTATGCGTAGTATGTACTAGATTAGATGCAAGTGTGTAATTTTAGGTAGAAGCGGCGTTCCGGGTTTTTTTATATCATGTTGTGTATAGAGAATGGGCCTGGTGTGTATGTATTTATAGCTCAGACTCCTTGACTACATGTACTTAGTTCTTGGTTCTGAAGAGAGTGAACAATACGGAGGGTGTGAGGTGAAGAGTACATGTATGCTTCCTGAGTACAGATACCGCCCTCCCTTTTGATTGGACAGCATCTGATAAAGATGCCAAGCATTACCGCATGCGGGCAGTTATTGGTATAAGAGATGTGTTATGTCTCAGCCATCGTCTGCATGTGAGACTGATATGATCTATTGTAGATACAAGTATGTACTAAGTACATGTATGTATTGTACTAGTAGAGTACCAGGTACATACCACGCATACATGTACGATAAGTTACATTGTTAATGTGAACGAAACCAGGCCCTGTGCCCTGGTGAAAACAGAATAGTACAGTACCAAGAGGGGTGGGATCACTACTGTATTCTCGGCCGCCAATGTGCTAACAGTGTGGTAAGAATACGGCATGTACTCTTTACTTGAGTCCGAGAACAGCCAAAGACTTAACAAGCAGACGCCAAGGAACGGTGCCTCAACAGGCTAAATGCCTTATCCCTTATCCCTTATCTAATTAATTAGCCCACACCCATAGAGTAAATGTAAATACATGGACATACTCTACACAAACCCCCAATCCTCTCCTTCATCCACTCCGTTAAAGGCACTCCAACATGCGTTCCATGCTCAGCACCCTCGCCTCACCCTCACCCTCACCCTCACTCTCGCCCTCCCACTCGACGAGACCCCCTCCTCCTCCACCACCCTCATCCCAACCGTCAAAGAGGCCGCCGTCCAGGCCCGCAAGCTCCTGAAATCAGAGTCCATAGCCACCCTCTCCACAATCTTCCCGCACGATGACCCACATGGCCTCGCTGGCCAGCCGATCGGCCTGATGGACTACTACGCCGACTGCTCCACGACGGGGAACCCGACGCTCCTGGCCATGGGCATTGCCACCTCGTAAGAACTCCCCCGTTATGTGCAGCCTGTACAGTTAGGGCACCAGACGCTAACCAATGTGGTCGGCACAGCTTCAAGAATGCAAAGGACGGGGCGCCGATCAGTCTGTCGGTGCGCGAGCATGCGAGTAGTTGGTCGCAGGCGAGCCAGCCGCGGTTGTCGCTCATTGGCCGGCTGAGCGAGAAGGTCCCGAGGGGGAGCGAGGAGGCCGAGAGGCTGAAGACGTGCTTTACCGCCGCGCATAAGGACGCTAGAATCTGGGCGCCCGGGAACAGGATCCATGAGAGTGACTGGGTCACCTTCGAGGTCGAGACGATATACTGGATCGGCGGGTTTGGGTGTGTACTGTTCATTCCGGGGGTTGGTGTGCGTGGGCTAACGGCGGCAGGAATGTGGCGTATATTGGGTATATCCCGGTCGAGTTGTGGGGGAATGTTACGCTGCGGCAGATTGAGGAGCTGGAGAGGCAGGAGGACCCGGTGAAGGGGCTTGGCCTGACGGTGCAGAGCGGGCTGAGGAGCCTGAGGGGGCTCTTTAGGAAGGATTGAGGTATGTACAATATATATAGTGTGAAGCTCACTCGGGGAACTAATGTTATGGGGGGTGAACATGTGTATGCAAGCGCCGATTTTCTGCTGTTCTTTCGGTACTGGCCCGAGGGCACTCGTTGTATAACTTTGGTTTATGTGTTTGGTAAATACCTTTTTGAATTTACAATTATCTATGAAATCTTCTGGCCGGGCTCAAACAGTAGCAGCACAATCCCCGCTCTCTAACCCCCCGCCTTTCCACAACAGTAGTCTTATCAGACAGTATGAGTAAACCTCCGCATCTACCACCCGGGGCCAGAGTCACATACAGGATAACTTGCAACAGTGGGTGTGCACGTCCACCCTATCTAGGGCTTCGTGGTGTGGCTTCCCTGCTGCGGGCAGGGGGCGCGTCTGTAGATCCGGGTGCGGTAAGTACATAATGGTAGGCCGGTATATAGTAGACCATCGGCCGAGCGCACCCCACTCTGCAAAGAGGCAAGCCGCGAGGGCTGCAATGCGTGTCGCAGTGGCGGGCGGAGACCCTGCGGGGCGGTCGGTGGCGGCGAGCGCGGGGTTAGGGTTCTAGAACTAGGTCTTGTGGCGGTCTCGGTTACTGCACTCGGGCGGAGGCCGGGCTTAATGTGTGGTCTTGAGGCGGTTTCCGTGTTTTCGTGTTTTAGGGGCGTTGTTGTCGCTTTTCGCTCGTATGATAGGAGGGCGGTTTGTGCGGGCGGATATCTAGGCTAGGCCTGGTTGTATATTACATGACCCCCCACCCCCGGGTGTTGGGTTAGTTAGGGTTGAGGATTTACATAGTCGGCTAGCCTATGGTGGCGTATCATGGATAACATAGTCTTTAGGTACCTATCCTATTATAATGCCGCAACCTGAAGTGGTGGACAGTACTATTGCGGTTCTCTGGGGAGCGCGTTGCATGTACTCATTGGCCTCTTAGTTTATCTCGTCACAGCGTTTGGAGGAGGAATCACGAGGTATCACTCGGGCGGCGTGGCACTGCACGCGATGTATGTGTTAGTTGGTGACTGAAAGAATCCAATCCCGCTTCTGTACTTGGTGTACCTAGCCGGAAGTGGTCTGGGTTGGATATATGTATACATGTATAGATGCGAACTCCCCACGCGGGCTGGAACGCGCGATTTAATCTTCTATGCCAGGGCGGCTGTTCCTTTCCCTGTGTGCACTCACGTCGGTGTGGGAAGCTGTGTTGAGGAAGAGCTGGATCATAGGGCATCACTCGGTATGTTGTACTTGTGGATGAGGTCACTACCGGGAGTCAGCTAAAAGTGCCGAGGAGTGCTGTCCGGTGTTGGTATGCGACTGCCGTGGTCTGTGGCTGTGTAAGGCCCGTTTTGTGTATTTACTTAACAGCCGAGGCCGCTCTTCGCGGTGTTTATGTCATTACCGTTCCTGTATTTTTCTACGGTGTCAGGGCCGGAGAAGTGTAAGAAAATAAAATTAAAATGGGTCCCAAGCAACTCCCAAGTCCAAAGGAAGATCTCCATATGCTGCAAATATGTAGGCCCGACGGAGAATGATCCTCGGAGGTGCTCCAGGACTACGTAAAAAAGCAGAGGAACGAATCTCTGCACTCCGGCCTTGGCTGGGATCCCCGGGGTTTACGTGATAAATCTACATACCCAAAAACAGGGTTGGTTCCTGAAATTGATCTCGTTTTGAGGCTGGTTGGTCCCCCCGGACACGAGGGGGGTTCGGTAGTGGTGGTTTGGTAAGTGTTTCTCGGGAGCTAGAGGCAATTGGTAGACCCGGATACTGGTCAATAGGGTAGTGTGGATCTCAATTGTCTGAAAGGTCGCCCTGGGAAGTCGTTCTATGACTGGCAGGGAGGGAAGAAGTTGCAGAAGGGTGTTTTTGATCGACTCGGTGGTGCTTGCTGCTAACTAGTGCCTGTTCTAGGGACGTAACTTACGAGTAATGCATGGGAAATGATTGCATCGACATCACTCCAGAAATAAAAATGATCAGAGTCAATAATCTAGCCCAACAAGTACAAGTGCGCAGTCATTCTCAGTTTTTGTGCGCTCATCGTATAGTCACTATCGGCCCTTAAAAATTAGTATAAATAAGCCCATAGACCAGGCCAACCGCCCGAGGTCAAACCAGTCGAAATAATCCTACAAAAAGATTTATACCTCATGCAGGCTGGTGAAATCCAATGGAACAGAGCCCGTCGCTTTCTCCCCGCACTGGACTGGGTGCTTGTCGCAGCCCAGATAGCAGTACTCCATGGCCCCTCCATCTCGTGGCTTTACCGTACGTTTTCAGGGCTCTCAGCTACAATTGGAGGTTTCTTTTCCCGTAGCCGCGAGGATACCTCGGGCGAGGAGGGCCCCAACACCCCGAATACCCTCTTTAGATGCCCTGTTTGCGTACAAAACCGCCCCCCCGGTAGATTCCCTGACATCCCCTACCACACCTCTCACCAACCAGCCTGTAACCTCTGCTTGGCCCGTCACGTGCGCATCGCCGCCAAACCATGGCTTTGCCCCGACCCTGATTGCAGCCTCGAACTGCCATCCGACTTGCTCGGAGGCCTTGGCGTCATTAAGCGAACCCGCCCAAAAAACAGTTACCGCCCGTTCCGGACAGATATTCTCCGCTGCAGCGTGTGTCTTGAGCACCTGTTCCTCAGTGAATTCCCGGGCTGGCGCATCTCCACGGCCTGCCTGCACGCGAGCCGCGTGTGTCGCTCATGCTTGAAGACCTGCATCGCGTTTGATGTGAAGTCGAGGCGTGATCCAAGGTGCCCAGAGTGTCCGGCGGTGATGGGCCACGGGGACGTGAGGATGGCGTTGGGCATTTGCGAGACGTTGGCCGCGTATGAGCGGAACCAGGAGGAGAGGAAGGTGCGGATCATTGAGCAGATGTGGAAGTGGTGTGCGACCTGCGGGCATGGGAGGCTGTATGAAGGGTACGTTGGAGGGATGGTCAAGTGTGTGAGGTGTGGTGCGAAAAGCTGTTTCTCGCATGAAAATAATGAGCACAAGGGGCGTACCTGTCAGGAGGTATGCCGTGAGTTGGAGGCGGAGGAGGACTCACTGAATCGTTTCTCAATGAAATGCCCAAACAAGAACTGTGGAATTAGGATTGAAAGACGTGGGGGGTGTTCCTGGGTGGAGTGCATCAGGTGCGGGGGAATGTTTAGATGGGCCCTGGAGTTTGGGGGGGAGGAAGAGGAGGATGAAGAGGCAGATGGAGAGGAGGGTGAAGAGGGAAATGAAGAGGTGATTTGAGGTTCTGGTCCGTTAGCATTGGTAGTGAATACATGTAGTTGTAGTGTTTAGTAACGCCCCCGATTTGGAACTGTGTAATAATTTAGTAGAGTCGCATCCGCCACAATGCATAGAATATTATCTAGTTACATAACTCACGACATTGGCTACAGGATTAATCTGTTCCGATAACAGAATTAAATCCAGCTGTAGATTCCATTTAAATATACGATACTGTATGTATATATCCCCATAGGAACAGAGAGATGTAGAACTGTTGTTCTACGGTTTTAAACCAGAGAAGCCGCTATTTATCCCTGCAGGCTGTCTCTCGAATTTCATCGCTCGTGTTCCCCGGGGTTATACCTGCAGTAAAAGCCAGGACCGTATACTTTAGTGAGCTGCCTGATCACTGAATTCATAAACCTGTACCGGGAAACCAATCACATCCAGTCTCCAGGGCAGGGCTAGGGTTCTGTATCATGATAGCCTTGTGTGGCGCGATAATCACCCCGCGCCACCGTGTCCTTATCGATTCAGCCCACCTTAATTACTTGGAGGGGGTCCTTGAATTCCACTCCTGTGAGATTCTGTTTCACCAACAACGACAAAGATGAAACCCACGGATCCAGTGCTGTTGAGCGTCTTGCTGTCTCTGGGCTGTGTAGAGGCCTTCGGCTCGCAGAAGGTCTTGCTGAGCCGGATTGATACGTTGACACTGCGAAACGATATGATGACGAAGGGTAGGAGGGTCGCTCCGATTCCGCAGGTATGTATGTACCATGCTAAGATGAGACGTTGCTGACTGAGGTTGTGTGTAGTTGAAATGTGTGGGCGGTGATGGAATGGGGAGATATGAGGTTGATGTGATGCGGTGCAAGAACCGGGGGAGGTGAGTTGCCTGTCTGCTGTGCTGGCAGGGCTGAGGGTAAAAGCTGACGGGAGCAGTGATTATGGCGATGAGAATATCAGCTGGTCGTGTACGGCAGACTTGCCGAGGGAGTTTAAGCTTGGTGCTACGGATGTCATTTGTGAAGGGTATGCTAATTACTGAAGCTGTTCCGAGCCCCCTTGGTGATGGTACTAATGAAGGAAATAATAGATATGATAGCCCAGACGACGACTACATCCTTAAGGGTAAGCTCTCTATGCACTGAATATAACTCACGGCAGCAATACTTACTGGCGTCCTACCAAGGTTCCTGCGGCGTCGAGTACCGTCTCGCACTCACAGACTACGGCTACGAAAAATATGGGTCTGCCGCCTGGACTAACCGCTTCACCAATGACAACAGTACCAGCAGTATGTTCCCTTACCCCCTTCTCATTGATTACTTGTTGACGTTGGTGTACAGCAAACATAATTCTCGTCATCTTCTGGTCAATTTTCTTCAGCATCCTTGGGTTGATCATCTACTCCGCCTGCACCTCCGCTCCCACGGGTCGTCGCGCCCAGCGTGCGGCTGGGGGCGGTCGTCCTTCGTTCTGGGGCGGCGGTGGCGGTGGTGGAGGTGGATATGATCAACCACCACCACCACCACCTTACGACTCGAATCCGAAACCGTGGTACTCACAGCAGCAGCAACAGCAGCAGGGGCCTGGCTTCTGGACAGGCGCAGCGACAGGTGCAGCTGCAGGTGCAGCTGCGAGCAGACTGTTTAGTGGTGGCGGCGGAAACAGGAACGAGAGGGTACCCCCGCCAGCACAGTCTTCTTCTTCTTCGGCATCTAGCTGGGGTAGTGGCGATGGGGAGAGTAGTACCGCAGGGGCGAGGCATTCTAGTACTGGGTTTGGACAGACGAGGAGGAGATGAAGCTGGGGTGGAGAATGATGGACATTTCATTGAAAAAGGTTTAGCTTGTTGGTTAGCTGGTATCGGGAGTTTTATTGCAGTATGTGTATGGTTAAAACCTGATTGGGATTGTGCCTTGATATTCCGGATTATGGTATTTTATTTCTGTTTTGTGAGCGATGGTTGATTGGAGCCTGAAGAGCAGTAAATGTTGTAATGAGTATTACATGCACAGTACTCCAATATATCTGATCTCACAATTATCCCAGCTACCAATACCAAATATCATATCATATAACTTTAGAACTCGGAAATTCAATTTCCTGTATGGCGGTGCTGATGCTGCTACTGCGCGCGGCTTCGGGTATGTACTAAATGTAGAAACAGATGGATTATCCACCCACTTTGACTGTTCTTAATCAAGCGATCACTCATCCCGAGGCTACCGTGCACATCCGAGTGCCTGTCTCTTTTCATGCATTCAATTTCGGTCCCTCGATTATTATTTCTGGGGTGAGGTACCGAGAAGACCCTTGTCTGTTGCCTGTGCCAGGTTCGATAAGATGTAAGCAATAGAGATAAGGTTATCCTTATGCTTATTCTCCGGTCGGAGAGAATTGAGGTCGGTCTTGATGTGTCTCTAGACTAGAATAAATAAATATATTTATCTGTGACCGGACCGGTACATAGTTGCGCGCAAATAGTATAGTATGTACTTGGTGTATTGTTCTATTCTACTCTATGTATGAAGTAACTCTTCGGTAGGGCATTACAAAGCTTGCCAGGTACCTGCATTCATTCCTCCTTGCCAGGGGTAGATTTGTTCGGTTTCAACCTCAACACCGGTACTAATCCTCAACCAACGATTCACATCCCCAACGACAGACAAAGGCGCTCCACTTTGTTTCACCGGGCTTTTCAATCCACTCGTTCGATTCCGATGCCACTGGAGCGGCTGTTGCCCTAATACCCCTTGCATGCCTCGCCACTTTCATCTCTGGATTAGTGAATAATTTCAGCTCTTGAGCTGCATAGTCAGAGAGCAGGGAAGGGTCGGGCGCGCATGTGTATATATATAATGGTGTAATACTCCCTGCCTCCCCCGTTGATTATTGTATCTAAGCTTTGGGCTTTATAGTATATCATCTTTCTCTTCTCATACACATTCCTTTCTCACTACTTAGCCTGGGGCTGCGCTGCTTCTCTCTCTCAGTCTCTTTCTCGGATATACATACATTCATTCGCAACTTCTCGCAGCTTTTATAATAAACTAATATTCCCCCCCCCCCCATATACACACAGCGTTGAACGCCAGATCTACATATCTACCTATATATATACAAGATGAAGACCTTCTTCCTCCTATCTTCGCTCCTCGCCCTCGCGGCAGCAACCCCCGTTGACCTCTCCAAGCGTGGTGCTTTCGACAGTTCCTCCCAACTTGGCTCCATCACTGCCGCCCAGCTCGCCCTCGCCGCTCCTGGGTCGGCCTCATGCGCAAGCGCAAGCTTTGCCAGCGAATGCCACGATGCTAAGAAGGCCACCCCGCTCCTCAACGATGCCTTCAAGAAGTACAAGCAGACCACCCTCGGCGAGATTGCGGCACTGGTGGGTCTCATGGCGCTGGAGAGCGGGGACTTCCAGTATAATGAAAATCACTTCCCGGGAAGGCCAGGACAGGGCAGTATGTGCACCCTCTCTCCCTCTAGCTGTCTAATTGATTGTGGGTGGTGACTGACGTGCGCGATAGCCAAGGCGATGCTCATGTTCAACTTCATCTACGAATATGCATACGCCCAGGAGGAACTCAAAGAAAAGACTCTTGAGCTCGGCGGTGGGAAGAAGCTTTCTCTCACATTCGACACCGTCTCCTCCGTGCCGGAGGATAAGCAGAAGGCTATCCGGGCGCAAGTCCTCGCCGACAAGTAAGTTTTCTGGCCCTATCCCGTTTTCCTTGCTGCGTACTAACACCCATAATAGATACACCTTTGGCGCAGCATCCTGGTTCCTCACAACCTGCAAGCCAGAGGTCCAAGACGGTGTCAAGAAGGGTGGCTTCAAGGGCTTCCAGACATACATGCAGGACTGCGTTGGCACCGGGGAGTTGAAAGTTACTGACGAGAGAGGTGTCAAGTGGTGCGCGGCGGTGAAGGCCCTTAAATCTCAGGGCATGGAAATGCCGGCGGAGTGCGGTAGCGCGTAAATGGATAAGCATTCGGGAAGGCCTGTTTGATTTTATATATAGATAGGGTATCTTTACAATCTTTTTGTTTCCTTTATTTCTTACTTTGTTCTTTTTCTTTCATTGTATGTACCTTCTCTACATATTAGCTGGGCTGTTTGAGCCCGTGAAAAGAGAATACTAGATCTTTTCACATACCATATTAGTCTCTATCTCTTAACTAAAGACCCCTCTCCGTATATGTACCCGGTAAAACCCCTACCAACCCTACCGGAAAACGTTCACCGACAATAGCACACCGGATTCCGAACCAACCACCCCAACGCGAAAGGAACAGCAGCGTCAATTCGAGGTCTAAGAAAGGCGTAGCTCTTGAGCGTATAGTGTTGGGTAGTATTCGTAGAGAGATGTGTCGGTCTGCCTCCCGCCGGTGGGGGTTGGACTGGGTGAGTAGTATAGTACTGCTGTGCCGCTCGATTGTAACAGAACCCTAACCCTGAGTTACCTAAGCGGAATCAGCCGATAGATGGACGCAATAAATGTCGGGGATGGATTTAATCAAGGTTGGGCGAGAAGCATTGGATCTGTTGTTTGTTCTTGCTATTGAGACGTGCGGTTGGATAGGGCATGCATCGAACTCTGAGCCATGAAGCTTGAGCGGGGGACCGGAGCGGCGTAAATTACAATCCGGTGGTCGGTCTCGGGGGTGGCGCCTGTAGATGTAGGTTCTGTGTGCCCTTAATAGTAAAGGAAAAGCGTCGACTGATACGTGTGCTGATCTTTATCTTAGGCCTGGAGTAAATATGTGATTTACGCACAGGTCCTATTTTTCTGATAGTCCCCTTATAAAAGATGTACATATTTAGCTTTTCCGTGGGTTCGGCTGGGTGTACGTTTGGGTGATGGGATGGGTTTGCAATGTGTGAGCTTGTGGTGCGTTTCTTTTTTGTTAATACAGTCAAGGACCTGTAAAGGCCTATAAGGAGCATATTTTTTGGATTCTCGGGATTCAACTTTTTCTTCCTTGTAGTGGGCAGAGGAAAAGGGCGTGGATTGGTATAGGGCGGGGCGGGTTGGGAGTAGGGAATGTCATAGTAAAGGGTATGTAAAAGGAAAAGGTAACAAGTTTTCAATAGACGCAGTGCCCCATCAAACGCATTCCATGTGTCTTTCCCCAGGTGCTTTGTGCGAGGTGTGTAGTAGTTGATGTGTTTTCTTTCCGCTGGCCATGGGGAAACATATTCGGGAAATATAAATAGAGATGTTGCTAGTAATGGTGATTATCGACCTTGATAGGGTTGGGTTTGACGTTTCTGATGCTTAGTAACTCTTATTAGCACGCTTGATCGGTGATCCCCTATAATTATATACCCTTAAATGATTCCTTTGTTCGGTTCCGGGGTGTTTTTTTTTTTCCCGCGCCCCGCAGGGAATCTGTTTAGTCCCCTATATATAGGCCCGGTGACAATATAGTAAGAATTATAAACATTTATCCTCTTAGTAAGGTTGACTTTAAGATAGACCCGGTACTTACTAGCGGCGCGCGGGGTTGGTGAACGAGCTAAAGCCTCCAGGATTACTGGTCATACAAGTTAAGAAAGGTACAGACTGTAGTCGACCTGTCCTTAATAGCACGCAGAAGGCTTCTTGTGGTGTTTTATAATTTGGGTACCTGCATAACCAGCCTGTAAGCTTATGCAGCCAACCGATCGAGAGTCAGTCGAGTGACGGTCCATGACTCGAGTGACACCTCGTGATCCGAGTGATGTTTTATGAAGCGTGCCATATCCCATGATCCGTTGTTTTACTTGCAATGATCAAGTCCTTTAGTGCGATGTGAAGGAATTGAAGTGTAATCGTTAGATAATTACTTACATAGGTTTTGACGTCACGGTTTAGTAGTATAAACCGCTTGGCTACGGTGCCATGACTTATTTGTGCTCGCGATAACGTTTATGAATTAAGAACAAGGTCGGAAGTGAATTAGTGCAACTGTCTGAAGCCGTTGCAAGCACTCATTTACAAGTAGACCTACCTGAGGCAAATAGGCTGCCTTTGTTATACTGGTTGGTTCTTTATGCCCCCCGAAAGGTGGAATGTAGAACCAGGATTTTACGGTAATGATAGTTTGATGGGGCGGTTCCATGGCCACCTGAATGTTTATAAAGATTATAAATAATGGTGGTGGAGATTGTGGGGGAAGCCCATTCTTTTAGTCACATTTAGGCCTTTGGTTTGGGGAGCTAATGGTTGGCCAAACAACCAAAGTTTTCATAAGCCATGGCCTAACCTAGTAATGCCAAACTTCTGTATGGCAAAGCCGGAATAGACGCGCCAGGAGAAAACCAAGGGCTTGATTGGGGAGGGAGGAGGGGGTACGGTACTTTTACTGGTCTGAGTTGTTGATTGAAAGGAGGGATCGAGGAGATAATCTAAAGGTTAACCGGCCACTCTTGAGAAGATTTATAGAAGGGAAAGGATTTGGATTTTGTATACTGGCCATGAGCCGTTGAAATTGAAAGGAACTTGCTGCGGCGTAACTTGAACTCTGAGTGCTAGTCACCCCGCTGCTGTTCACCCCGGGCCCATATATTCTCACAAAACCAAACCTCACACTAGGAAAAGCTCAGAATCACTTCCCGCGGGGTTCTCAGAGCCGTAGAATCCAAACTCGCCATCATTGGTTGCACACACACTAAAAGAACTTACATCTCGGGTTCGTGCGGTGTGGGGGAGCTGGGGGGCTGTACTGTCGGTTGCTACGGCCCGGGGGGTGGATGCGTTCGGTGTATATAACGGGCTATACTAACTCGTAAATGTAGCCCATCATTGATACTTCTACACCTCACTTCCATAGCAAAAGGCGGTTTACCTATTAGTGATGTATACTAACCTTAAATGCCCAAGCGTACGGTTTACCATCTCGATATAAGATGCGTATCGGGGGGAAGACAGGAGGAGTACGCCTTTCTGAAGGACGGATGCATTTTGGCGTTCCTGCGTGTCCATTCGGTGACCTCGCCCGCGCACACGTACGTACTAGATCAAGCTCAATTCTCGCTGATGTTGGAATGCGTGTGGAACTAGTTCCGTGCACTATTGCTCTACATGTGTGGTACCAATTGCAAAGAGGTGAGTGTATCTAGTATCTTGTCTTCCGATGGCATTAATTGCAGTGTTGCTGCGGTATTTCTATTGTACACATTACACCCCCTTTCTAGTTATAGTACTGTAGTGGTGGGCGTGCATGAGGGATATGAGACTTGCTCTGATTCACCTTTTTAGATATGAGAGGACCGGGTCTTATGTTGGCGAATTTAAGCCGTGGTAAGTTGGATTACATATATCAGTACATTAAACAGTACGACAACGTAAAGATGTTGGCGAGTACAGGGTGTACACTAGGCCATTACTCGCTGAAATAGGCCTACGATACTTGATGGTTTGACAATCTCAAAACAATTAAGGGGTATCATAAATTACATATGTACTACATGAGAATTAGACAAATTAAGCCAAAGGAATGTGGATAACGTATCTGCGTGTGGCCCATGCGCGGACTATAAAAGGTGGTCGATGATAGACCTAAGAATATCTTGTAAAAAATACATGTATAATACAATCGCATTGGAGTCAATTATGTGTATTACAGGAATACATAATGCAATATTTGTATAGAAGTACGTATATAGCTATAAAGGCGGTGGCTAAATATGGGGGGTACACTACCTTAGGCTTAGCCTGACTAGTAAGCGGTCGGTGAAGTAACGACGCAGCTTATAAAAGGGAGGAGAACAAACCCGCAATGGGAGGCAGGGGGAACTTTCTCTCGCTCAAACTCGTGGGATCGAGCTGGCCCTGGGTACTCACAGAATGGGCAATATTCAAGGGAGATGTTGGTATACATGTACCCCGGGGGTCCTCAAAGTGATGCAACGGCGACAAAAACCACTAACTTCGCAGCTACTGGCCACCATGCCCAAAATTCGGGAATCAATTCATATATGTCGAATTACATCAGGCGGATCTATATAATAATAGTAAATGGAAATACAAATGAAAAAAAGTGACTGGGCCTAGCTTTGATGAATATTGAGCCCGCTGCATCACTTTAAGGACCCCAATTATAATTATGGAGTGAAACTTACTGCCCATATTAATGGTGTGATAGCCACCATTGCCCAGATGGCGGGTATCCTCCCGACAGACCAACACACGCATGGGCACACGATCTCTAGTGGGCCGTGCTGCCCCCGGTCTTTATCATTGCAGAGAGTCACTATTCAGCTGCAGGAGTTTGTGCTGAAGCGTATATAGGTAAAGGTGAGTTAGCTGACATCTTGATCAGTATTCATGATCTTGGTTCTGGGCTAAGGATCTGGAGTGTACTACGTAGGAGAAACGTCTGTATTGATATTCATGATCCTCTAGATTGGCTATATACGTGAACTTCAGTTCTAGTGGGGCTATATCCTGGCCTATTTGGCCGCTTCCAAACTATTTTCGCCGCTATCATAGTCTTGGAAGCTGCGAGTTCTGCATTACGTGTGGTCTAGTATTGTGTAAATACATTGCGCTTTTGATACCTGGCAAGACAAGCGTATTCTCATGGCATATACTTGTATAATGTTGCCACAATCATGTACCCCGGGGGCCCTCAAAGTGATGCAATGGCGACAAAGAACCACAATTTCGCAGCTACTAGCCATCATGCCCCAAAGGTTGGAGGTGGTTTGTGTAGGTCAAATCAAGTTTCGTTAGACAGGGCTGTATAATAGAACGTGGAAACAAAAACAAAAAACGTTAACTGGGTCTAGCATTTATGGTGACCGCAACTCCAGAGTATTGGCCTCGTTACGTCACTGCAAGGATCCCCGAGATACATCATAAAGAAACGGATGAGACCACTGCGAATATAGGACTATGGAATTCCGGAATTAAGTGACGAATACCGGATTAAGCCGGCATCTGATACTGTGAATATTTACTAAACAGAGCTCAGATCCCGCTAACTATAACTACATATATATAAAGTACATGTAGCTACCTGTACTATTGCCCTACATGCAGTGACAGTACGTAATCTACTAGAATACCATGACACTGCGGTGTTGTTACGGTATTGCTACAGTACCTATTATGCTACACCCCCCTTTCTGGTACGTACTGTAGTGATGGGAATGAGGGTAATTAACTTGGTCTGATTCGCCTTATCTTGCATGTAGATATGAGAGGAGAAGGTGACATAGTAAATGTAGTTGAAAACTTGGATCGATGTAGAGCAGTATTTCAAGACTACATATATATATAGATCATATAGTCTAAAATACCGATTTCACTACCCCCTAACTTTTAAGGGGACGGTATTCTTACAATTAATGAACTAAACAAAAAAGTTAATGATCAGGGTTAGGTTTTAGACTCGTGGGGTTGCAACGCCATCCCAGTGGCCCCTCCACACCCGTTGGACTGGCCACCATCTTGGTATCTGACGGGATGGACAATGTTCAAAAAATACCTAAGGGAGATGTTAGTATACATGTACTACGGGGGTAGGGGTAAGTCTGTAGACAGTGGTCGTGGTTGCAACAGCAGCAGGTGTCTACAGACTTACCCCTACACCCGTAGTACATGCCGATTGTAGAATTATGCAGTGGGACTTACTGCCCAGACCAGTGGTGGGATAACCACCGGTACCATTCCCCGAATGGCGGCTATCCTCTCGACGCACTAACGCACGCATGGGCGCACGGTCTCTAATTGGCCATGCCGCCCCCCTGTCCTCAACATTCCAAAGTGTGCCTATTCAGAAGTTGGTGCTGTAGAATACTTAGGCGTTCGGTAAAAGGTCGTGTAAAATTGTCCTGTTGCAACGCCAGTTTTCACGACCTTTTACATAAACGACCAAGTACACAATTAGGTAAAAGTGAGGTAACTGACGATGTGATCGGTATTCATCTTTGCTCAGTTCTAGTGATCTGAGGTTGTGGAGCGTAGGACTTAGGAGGAAGGACTGTATTTATATATATTCATAACCCCACTTACGTACTGCAATTCTAGTAAGTCATGCCCTCAGGTTATTCCCGCCTGTACTTTGGGTGTCTTCAACTTACATGATCGACAATACATATCTTCCACGATGCCTAATGTTTAGTGGTAATCGATCGTGGTGATAGTAATGAGGACTACCACGTGCGCATGTCGGGACTGACACGACAGGTTTCGGTCAGTGAAGGAACGGCGCAGTATCTAAAAGGGAGGAAGAACAAACACGTTATAGGGAGACGGGACCATCCTGGGGCTCAACCCCTTGGGGAATTACAGATAGCGCTACATCTGGTGGGGAGGCACTACATGTATCCAAGAGATAACAGATGCCACTTCATCCCCACCGGTCGAATGAGAGGTATTCAAGAAAAATTTTGGTATAGAGGTCAGTGGTAGTATTAGGGAGAAGAACTTAGTGCTCATAACCGGTACCACCGTTCTCCGAATGGCGGCTTTCCTGCCAAGGGATCAACACACACACGGGCACATACTTAAGTAAAGGTGAGGTAACTAACATTGTGGGCAATGCTATCCATCACCAATTAAGACAAAGCGCTTGAAAACCTCGCCTCGCCCGGGTTCTGGCATATCTTACAAGGCTTGTGCTGGGTTCTGTGCTTGAAAATGAAGATCCGGAGGGTGGGGTGTACGTGTAGCATCTGTATTTATATTCGTGACCCTCGGTATCAGCTACGTGTAATTCATTTCTAGTGAGACCATGTCCTCTAAGAAACTTTGGCCGCTTCCAAGACTATTTTCGCCGCTATCATATTCTTTGAAGCTGCGGGTCTATTATGTGTGATCTAGTATTAATTATATTGTTTACATAAGTACGTATATATATACATGGCGTTTTTGATGCCTATCTGATAAGTTGTCAGGCCATTCATCACGTTGCCATAAAGGGTTTAAGTGCCTCTGATTGAAATTTGGCTTGACAACTTATCAGATAATATAGCAAGCGTGTTGTCTTGGCATACCCTTATGTGGATACATGTACTTGTATAGATAATTGTAAGTAGTCTCGTTCCCAGCACATACGGTGTGATGTTGGTGATGTTGGTGGGGGTGGTTGTGACCGATAGATAATTTAGGTTCATCACAGTAGGGTCTGTAGCAATAACCTTTCGGAAAAAATCCGGGTCTCTAAATAACCCCGCCGAACCTTTATCTATACATCGATAGTCCAAAATATTCATAAATGAAAACTATAGAAACCACCCAGCTGGCCACTTATATTCTTAAAGGTAAACTAATTACGAATATATTCGGATTCGTCCCACCATGAACCCGTAAGATACTGAACGGAGGAAGCCATTCGGCCGAATAGACTAAATGAATTGATAAGAAAGGGAGTGAGAACTCTGGACCTATTTAAATAGAATTAGGAATGCTTCTTACCCCTTCTTTACTTCAGTATAGCTCTTAAATAAGTTGATCATTTCTAGATTCCCGAGACTAGTTGCTATATCCAATGGTGTTGCCCCACTATCGTCCTGGGCACCAATGAGACTCCTATCATGCCTGCATAGGACCTTGACCACCCGTATATTGCCCAATCTAGCCGCGACGTGAAGTAGGGTTTGTTGTCCTTGTAAGTCTTGATGGACATTTGCTCCATGGTGCAACAGACTCTGCACCATTTCCTCGTTCCCGCGGACTACGGCCAAATGCAATGCCCTAAGATGATCCTTCCGTTGAAGCTCTAGGTTTGGCTTGCAACTCAAAACCAAAGCCAATATATCCTCATTACCAGATTCCACCGCGAGATGAAGAGCGGTATTTCCTAAGCGGTCTTTGAAGTCGAGACATGCTGAGCTGAGGGAAGGTGAGCTGAGTTGGCTTATATCTGTCGGTCTGGCAGGGCTATGCACTATGTTGCAAAGCAATAACCCAACCAGCACATCATTACCACCCCGTATGGCAGTGTGGAGTGGTGTGTCCCCAGACTTGTTCTTTATATTTAAGGAGCACCCCTTCTCTAACAATACCTCCACTACTGACGTATTACCTCCCTCAACTGCGGAGTGCAAGATGGTGTTTCCAGATACGCTCTGCGTATTCAAGCTTACTCTGCACCCCTCAGAATCAAGAATTCTCCTCATAGTTTCCGGGTCCCCAGATTTGCCTGCCATGTGTAATGCATTCAAGATCGCATCAGGCCCGCCCGTTCCAGCATACTGACCTCCGCCCATATATACAATATTGTCTTGAATAGGAGGTAGGGGTATGGGTAGGGGTAGGGGTGGGGGTAGACCTGGAAGCGGGCGTGCCCCATATCTATTGTAGTTTCTGGTTCTGGGTGATGAGAGGGAACTTACACTAGTAGCGGGGGAGAGTACCGGTCGTACTCTTCGGGCGATTTCGTGACTTGGGTGCCTTCCTCTATCTCCCCGGGGTATATTGGATCTTAGAATTAATCCTTCGGAGGTTTGCATATTACCACTACCTTCTGGCGACCGGCCTCTTACGTCGTCGTATTCAATCAAAGCTCGTTGTAAGATTTTTGCCATTTCATCCAATGCAGCAGAGACTCCGCGGAATAGTGGTGATGGCTGCAGGAGCTGTACCTTGTGTGGTGGAAGACCTCCAAGCTTTTCCATTGACTCATATAAGATATCCAGCGGCGTTCTGTTTAAGTCATCTCGTGCATCAACATCGACCCCTCTTCCGATCAACACCTTCAGCATGCCCTTGTACCCATCGAATACTGATTCCAGAATAACCGGATGAAACCCTAGCGGACTGACCTCTTTGACAAAAGCCATTGGCCCATTGCAGATTGCGTGCAACGGGGTTTGCCAGGATTCATTTTGCGTGTCAATATTCGCCCCATGGTTAAGCAGTACCCTGGTAATCTGACTGTACCCTTCGAAGCATGCCGCGATGTCTTTGCGATACATCTCTAAACTACTCATATCATCTGCTTGCTCAATATTATAAGGGCTCTGCTCCTTATCATCTTTCTTATCCACTCCGCCATTAACCCCACTCTTGTTTCTGTTATTACCGTCACCTGAATTTGGACCTCCTATTCTCTTTAAAAGAAATCTTAGGAGACCCTCAAACACTCCAAGTAATGCTGTAGCGCCGTAGTCATTACGAGCGTAGACATCGGCGTAGTTCCTGAGAAGAAGTCGTACCGTTAAAATAAACCCCGACATGATGGACTCCAAAGAAATCAACTGAGGGCCGGGAATATCATTGGCCCCAGGACCCGTTGCCGCCGCAAAAAGTGCATCGCATCCGTTATCACATCGAGCGTTTACATCCGCGTGGTTTTGTAAAAGCAATGCTGCTAGATCGTGTTTGCCAAAGCCGGAGGCAGCGTATAATGGGGTGGAACCCATAAGACCCCTTGCTTCGATATCTGCCTTATTCTCCAAGAGTACCTCGGCTGCCCGCCGGTTATCGTATATAATGGCAAGGTGTAAGGGCGTAAATCCGGAGCGTTCCTTTGTATCCACCATAGCTCCCATATCTAGAAGTGCCTTTACGATATCTGGATTCCCTGAAATAGCAGCCAGATGTAGAGCTGATGTTCCAGTGGCATCCTTTATATTGACCATCGCACCGCTATCCAATAGCCTTTTTACAACCCTATAATCGCCAGTCATGGCAGCCCTATGTAACACCACGGTCCCGTTCTGGCCCGCCCTATTTATTTCTTCCCTGCCAAGAGACATGGCTGAAGCCCGATCGATGAAGGTCTCACCCTCAAACATGAGATTCAACATCAGCTGTACTATGTCCAGCTTCTGGAGCATGACCGCGACGTCCAATGGTGTTTGATCGTCGTTATTTCGAATCCAGTGGGTTTCGGTCCGATTGGCAAGCTCAAGGGCCATATCATGACGCCCCTCGGAAATTGCATGATGCAGTGCTGTGTTCCCATGAATAGCATCCTTCTCGCAAAGATTTATACCAAGCCCAACGAGCGTTCGCAGAACCTCTAAAGTACCAGATTCGACCGCATGGTGCAGTAATGGCTTAGCATTGCGACCTCTATCCAGTTGTAGTGCCTTTTCTCCATCCGTTTGGGATTTGTATATATTCTTTAACCGCTCAATATTACCGTGGTTAATAGCACACTCGAGCGTTTTGCAGACACATTTCTCGGCTTCAGAGATAGTCAGTTAATATCCTTTGAAGCCTCTACTCCCGATAAAATTACCTACCTTCTGAATATATTGCTTCTCTCATATGATAGTGTAGAGTCTCGAACGTCCTGTCGTACATGGAATCAAACTTCACCATTTCCGAGTGATCCTTATTAACCGGGACGCGTCTCTCCCACGGTACCCCAACCCAGGCCTCTTCAGGTTCAAGAGCAATATATGCCCTTCCTCCTTTTGGTCTAATAGGCTTGCCGTTTTTATCCTGAACCTCATTAGTCCAAGGGCTTCATAAATAAGGACGAGGCAAGATACCCACTCTTTCTAGCGCAAATGTCTCTTTTTGCTCGTAGAAAGTAATAACTTTTGGACCATTTTCCGAGAGTAGGTTGATAAAAGATCTCAATGTAACGTTGAGTTCGTGCGACCCTACCTGTAGCGATTTTACTAGGGCAGGCCTGGTCAAACTTTCACCCACAACATCCAAGATGTTTTTGGCATGTTCTCCAAGACCACGATGAGGTGTACCAAAGAAAATAATTGCTTTTGTAAGAGGTAGTAGAGCATTGACTGGTGCATTTCGAGATGAATATACTATAGCCTAACACCTAGGTCAGCGAATCATTGTCTTGTCCTTACTCTTTGGGATTTTGTTATTCGTACATGTGTGACGATGAGACCTCCTAAACTATGACCTATAAATATGATTGGTCTTTGTTTTTCCTAAACCAGAAATGGGTTTGCGTTAGATTTAGTCCACAGGTAAAAGCAGGGTCCCAGTAGAGTATGAGTACTTCAGGAGTTGGCCTCTTTTTGTCTAGCTCATTGAGGAATTCATTCACATAGTCCTCCAATCGGTTAATGCCGCTGCTCTTGATGATATCGGAGTCATATCCATAAATCATAATCCTACAGTCCGGGAATTTCAATGGTAGGAAATCGTGAAGCCACATCTCCTTGTGTCCATCTCTTCCTTTCCATGAACCATATGCATGTCCCGAGAGTCCGGTTACGGCTACGATGCTAGTCGAAGAACGTAGATGTAAGTCGGTATACGTATACTAAATTAGACGCTCGCGTATAAAAAGACCAACTTACTCAGCAATAATCTCTTTACCATCCCCTGCAAATAATGTAGTAAATCCGTAAAAGGTGTTATCTATTGATGCTCCTCTCCAGCATTGAAGGAAGTATATCGACTTCTTGCTAAAGACCTCCGGCTTTTCGCTAAACTGAATTAGAGCAATCTGTGTTTCGTGCTCCACGTCTTGGCCTTCACCTAGTATGATTTTGGGTTCTCCTTCCACCTTCACACGCTTATTTCCGGGGAAGAGCTCGTCCAGAAGAAGTTGCATCACCACCTCAAGGGAAAGCTCGCGGGGAATTCCCCGCACTCGGTACATGATCTGTTTATCCCTAGGATCAGGAGGATTGGGCACGTCTTTGAACACCTCAGGATTCAAACCAGGGAATGGAGGAATTCCCTGCGGTTGCACATCTTGCAAAGTATCAGTTCTCTTAAGGGGGGTAATGTATGTGGAGGAGCCGCGCTGTTGCAGTGCACTCGGAGGTGGCGGGGGTAGGGGGTCAATCGAAATATGGGAAGCTCCAATATTAGGGTCCCGCATGCTACTACTGCTTTGTCTGGCATGCCTACTGCCTGATGAGTAGTATTCTCCTGAGTGGGTATGGCGTGCCTGGGATCTTGAAGAGACGGCGGGGGGCATGCTCGACATATCGGTAACGAAGGGAGGTTATTTTTTAGAGATACTTCAAAGGTATGGCTAGTATAGCCTTTGACTTTTTGATAGAGGCCCCCAATGTCTTATATATTGTGCTAGTATATCCGCTGTTGGGAAGCTCCTCTCATAAGCAGGATATCGATGCACAAATACTTGTTGGAGAACACACCGCCCCATCAAATTATCCTTGCCCTGGGCAACTGAGACAAATGCATAACATTGCAAACTGGGCTGAAGAAGATGGAAGGCTGTGCTATGACAACCCTGGTCCAATTCATCCTTGACATTAGCTGCGGCTTAAGTTCTACTGTATTGACAGGCACTGGACTTGGCTGCTTCTCTTTGGTGGGACCGGCGTTTGTAGCCGATTAGCCTAAAGGGTTTTTTTGGAGATCTACCGCTATCACTCGAAAAACCTGCCGAGATACAAATCACTCTTAGTAGTCTAACGGTGGAATATTCTTTGCCTCGCGCCGTCCTTGCAGCTTGTGGAGTAGCAGAGCAGAGCACCTCCGGCGTCAAGGGTAAGCGAGCACACCGCCACGTTCTACTCACTTACCTTTGACTGCAGTACTTCGGGGAAAGTCTCCAGGGCTGGTTGCGATAGGCCATGGTTCAGGGGACTTTCCCTGCCCCCGTGGTACTCTACAAGGCTCAAGTATGATTTTCCTAATACATGCTATGCACCATATTGTAGGGGTAAGTGAGAAGACACCTTCACTCAACCTTGGCAGCGGGGTGTCTTCTCACTTACCCCTACACCCGAAGTACTCCGGTGTTAAGGGTAATTGAGTAGAACGCGGCGGTGCGGTTTACGTTGCTACGTTCTACTCACTTACCTTGACACCGTAGTGCATTCTCAATAGGATCGATTAATGCATGTATGAAGTATAAATAAATAATAACAGGACCGATACTAGGTTTGTATGATTAGGTAAATGAAAATTAATAGCCATGCTCGCACAGTTGTACTTTTGATAAGTATTGTACCATAATAGCTCTGCAGCTGTGAATGGCAGAGAAAATATCATACTTACTACGGATCCTTTTTTTCTGTCACACGAGGGGAACTGTTCTGCATGCACACCCTAGTCGTCCGATCACCTTACCTCCGGACCTTGTTTATGGGTCAACCACTTCCCGAATAGATCACACGCCTATGACTCAATTCTTGATACGGGGTGGGTGTGTCAGCTTTGTTGGCGAATAATATATGCAAAGCCGGCGCAGCCTCATCGCTTGGCTATCTCGTCAGGAGTGATATTTTATGAAGTAATCAGAGATAAAGTCAATTGGGGAGGAATGACGAGACTGAGTGAACGATGAACAGAGGTTTCAGTGTGGCGGTATTTTAGTTGTTGCGGTTGGATATGATCATATAGGTCATAGCGGCATTTGGAAGTGTTTGTATAAAAATGATAAACAGAAAATTTTGCACTGAATCGACTCATTTCAAACCAGCTCTCGTTAACCACCAGAAAATCATCATGGAATCAAAAGCTTCTCAACAACCCGAAGTGGACAACAACAACCCCAATTATACGAAATATGAGCGTCTATCTTTAGCTCTCAGCCATTATCATGCCGACTTGGTTAAATCCCAAGAAAATTCTTCTACGGATTCTGAGTCAGAAGCCAAGAAACCTATTGTCCTTCAAATAGCCAAAATGTATGGTATTTCAGAGCCAACTTTACGAAGACACATTAAAAATCCCTGCCAAAGAATACGACCGGAAGCAGATAGAGATAAATTATGTGACGGAGTAACCCGACGCAAAGAAGAAGATGACAATGATGACGCAGAAGGACTCGAGTAGCACAGCCTACGCGACGAGGAGACCGACGAAGACAGAGACAACACTGGACAGGCACAAGTACAGGCACTGGCGAAGGCAAAGGCAAAGGCAAAGGCACAAGGACGCAGAGCGGGGAGAGTGAGGACCAGATGGACCTCAAAGGGAACAATGAGAGGTACTATAGGTTTTCCTCTGGAAGAGGACAGGGTCTTGGAGGCGGGGAACTATAACTTAGAGATAGGAGTATATTCCTATATATCGAGATGATAGGAAGACGAGACAGGGAGAAAGGAAAGAAAGAACTAAGGAAAATCCCTATCCCCGCTATTTAACACATCTCCTCCACCAGTCCGCTATGACTCACACTTTCGCTTATAGAATCTTATGGAAACCCATCGCTGCCACACCTCGTATTCCTCCCCACCGTTTCCGCTATTTACATTACCAATCCATCACGCCATCGAACCCCCTAGAACCCAATGATGACACCCCCTTCCTTAGCATACCCCCTTCTCGCTTAACATTACCCCAACAACCACGACAGCGCTTCGACTACCGAACCCTCAGGATGAATACCAAGACGCTGGGACAAATTACTTTTAACTGAAGTGGAAGAAAAAGCTTTAGTAAAACAGTTATTATTTCTGGATGACTTCAATATACCTGCAAGTAGAGATCAGTGTTATGAGTTGGCGTATGCAATCTTAAAACAACGCGATTCGACAAGGATTATCGGCAGAGATTGGTTTTATTGTTTTCTCGATCGTCACGAGGAAATTAGATATCTAGTAGTAAAATCAATATCTACTAGTCGAGCAAATGCAGTCAGCTGAGATATGATGGATGACATTTTCGCAAAAGGAAATGATCATTACCTTTCATAGTACTAAAACAATGGTAACATTTACATTTATGAAAAGCTCAAGTATGCGATTGAAAAATATTCCATTCTACCACTAAATACATACAATTTGGATGAGACGGGCTTTATACTTGGAGTGGGAGAGGAGGTAAAACGCATCTGTCGTAATATACGCCAAGATTCATTTTTCAAAGGATTCCGAAACCGTGAGTCTTGTTCAGTGGTTGAAACCGTTGCAACAGATGGATTCACAGTCATACCTCTAATCATTTTTAAAGGCCAAAATCATTTAGTAGGATGGTTTACGGATCCTAAGTCGGAGAATTGGTGGTATGGATATTCAACAAAAGGATATAACATAAGGTAGTTATGTATAGAGTATTTAGAAAAGATATTTGAACCAGAGATAAAAGCTTGGTAGGTTTTGATCATAATTTATAACAGTACCTATAAAATATATTGATTTAGAAAGTGCGGAAGAAAATTAGCGCTTACTTATTTTTGACGGGTTAGACTCTCATATGCAGTTGGAGCTCATTTAATTTTGCCTGAATCACCGAATGCTTCCTTTCTGTTTACCGTTACATACGTCACATGTTTTGCAACCTTTGGATATTGGTGTTTTCTCCCCTCTAAAATCCTTTTACCAACATGAAGTGACAATGCTTCGGTCATCAATTACGAAAAACAATTTTCCAAGTCTATTAGCAAAGGCACGTAGTATGGCTTTCACCAAAAGTAACATTCAGGCAGGGTTTCGTGCCTCTGGAATTTGCCCATACGATCCGAGAATTATACTGGATGAACTCGTACTTTTAGAACCTGATATACCACTTGGAACACATCAGCAAGACTTCATTTGTCTCTTGATGTCTCCTGAGCCTCAGGAGACTCAAAAAATATCCAGGAGTCTCAAGAGACTCTCAGGAGACCTGGGAGACTGTTGGGAGACTCCAGTCACAAGTTGAGTTTGCTGATGCACCTCAAGCAAACTCAGTAATTCCGGCAACTTTATGGGCTCCATTTGATATCTTTTCATATACTAATAATCCGCCTACACCTAAAAGTCCACGTTCAATTCAATTTCTCTTGAATGAGGGTATTTCCACAATAGAGACCAATAGTCCAAACTCCTATATGGCTAAAGTCATATTCCACAAACTTGCGAATTCCTCTCGTTTCAGTCAAGCTGATTCAGTAATGCATCAAGCCGGAGAAGCACATTTGAGAAATTTAATATTAGAGAGGGAAAACGGTAATTCAAAGAAGGATAACCGTCATTTAAATAGTAATTCAGCATGTATTTTAGAACAAGAAACAGTGTTATATGATTTGAAGAGAAAACGAAATGAAAAGGAAGCGGAGGATTTAAGGAAAAAACAACGGAGAACGGTCGCAAAAGAGGAGAGAGAAAAGAAAAAGCAAGAAAAGATTGAAAAACAGCGGAAACAGATTGGGAAATCTAGGATTGAATAGGGATCGTATATCTAAAAAACCTTATTTATTTTTAACAAAAATAGCATTACCGAAATCTCAGTGTAGTAAATTCTGGTTAGCTTTAAATATATTAAAAAAATACATAATTTAATTCTGAATACCAACTTCCAGCACAAGAGCTTTTTACTCCATCCAACCTTTTGCCATTTTGTCTACCCTTCCCATATCAATTTCCTTTCCTTCCTTACTCAAATGCCTTTTTGCTTTAGCTTTAAAATTAGCAAAAGCAGCTGCATCCTTTCGCTTTTGTGGGTTTTTCTCAGCAAATCGCTGAAAAGCTTGTTTCTGATGCTCCTTTTTGTTTTCTGCTACTAAATATTAGTGTGACGGAGTAACCCGACGCAAAGTAGAAGATGGCAATGATGAGGCAGAAGGATTCGAGGAGTACAGCCTCCGAGACGAGGAGACCAACGAAGACAGGAACAGCGGCAGGCAGGTACAAGCACAGGCACCGGTGAAGGCAAAGGCAAGAGCAAGGGCACAGGGGCGCAGGGCAGAGAGAGTGAGGACCGGAGGGACCTCAACGAGAACGATGAGAGGTACTATAGCTTTCCTCTTTTAGAGGACAGAATCTTTAGGTACGAGGAGCTATGGCTTGAGAATAGGAGTAAATTCCCATGTATAGATATAACAGAAAGACGAGACAGAGAGAAAAGAAAGAAAGAACTAAGGAAAACATCTATACCCGCTATTTAACACCTCTCCCCCACCAGTCCGCTATGACTCATACATCAGCTCATGGAAACCCATAGAAATCCGTCGCAACTACACCTCCTATTCCTGTCCACCATCTCCACTATTTGCATTACAAATCCATCATACCATCGAATCTCTTAGAACCTAATGACGATACCCCTCCCCCTTTTAGCATACCCCTTCCTCGCTTAGCAACACCCAAACAATCACAACCGCGCTTCCACTACTAAACCCTCAGGGCCAATGCCAAGACGCTGGGACATATCAGGTCACCTCCTAGGACCTAGCTCCTGATAGGCTGAGGTTTCTAAGGGTATTGACGATGAAACAATTGTCGAAGTTTGGGACTCTGTTCAAGGTCGTTTGATGGTTGCCAGGAAGGTTCCTCATATCCAACATATTTAACCAAATATTCCATCCATCGTCCTTTCTTCCTTGAATCCAATACTTCCTCCATTTCGAATTCAATTTCCCCCTCGATTTCTACAGGTGGGAGTGGTTCAACAATTTGCCCTGGGAACAGATCATTGACCGTTGGGGATAAAAGCGAAATATGGAAAACAGGGTGAACTTTCATAGATACCGGAATTTCTAATTCATAGGCGTAGGGACTCACGATTCGCTTAATTGAATAGGAACCAATTTGTTTCCAATCCAATTTTTTCTGAGGGACGCTTTGTTTCCAAATTCTGAGTGGATTGGCAAACTCAATCGCCCATAGCATATCGAGAAGCCGGAGTCCGGTGTAGATTGGCGATTTCCTCCTGTATCTTTTGAGCCCTAAACATCTCGCTTTTCAGGAAGTCAAGGACTTGTTACATCTCCCGAGCCAACCCATTAGCCTGGTCTTCGTTAACTGTTCATCCATGTTGTAATGGTCCAAACGTCATTCGAAGATGTCTTCCATAATTTGTTTGAAAGGAGACATATTAGTAGTTTCGGAAATGTGATTATTCGTAGCGGATTCAGCAAGGGGAAGAAAGTTGGTCCAGTTATTTTGTTGATACGAGACATAACTGCGTAAATATTGCTACATAATTGCATTGGTTCTTTCCGTTTGTCCGTCAGTCTGAGGATAAAATGTAATAGAATATCGAGAAGCAATTTCCAACCGATCGCAAAGAGCTTTCCAAAACTCAGCGGTAAACTGTGTCCCCTAGTCCAAAATAATAGTCTCTGGCAGCCCATGTAGCTTTCATACCTGCTACAGGTATATACGAGACAGATCCCTGGCGTTAACATTTTATTTTGTAGGAATCAAATGCTTCATTTTTGTTAACTATCACGGCGTGGAGCGTACTTAGTGATGTTGCGGGAAGAAGAATTAGTCAGGGTTTTTCTATGGTATTCTATGAGTTTCTGAGCAGGGATTCTATGAGTTAACGTTTTGCATGTATTTGTAATAGAAGGATTTCCTTTGGGTTCTATGGGTTTCTATGGTATGAGACAGCAAAGGGATTCTGAGGCTATATATAGGGAGCTCTCTCCCTCGTTTGTAGGATTTCTCTTTCTTTCCTTTCCTCTTCACGCAACCTTCCTGTCCTTTAGCCAATACAAAGCTTTAGGATCTCTAGCTACTATTGAGTCCTCCCCGCTCCTACTCTCTAGAAGGTAGGAGGAAACCTATAGCCTTTGTCTCGTACCCTATCTCGTATCGCTCTATTCCTCGCCCTATACCCCTGCCCGTTATCTTGCTTGCTTTAATACGCATCCGCCTTATCTTATCCCGTCTCGGTTGTGTACCTTGGCACCTCTCGTCCTTGTCCTTGCCTCGTTCCGTGATATTAACCGATCCACTACTACCAATAGAGCATTAAACCCATTGCTCTCTGGAAGTCCCGTTACGAGATCCATTGTAACATCTGTCTAAAGTCCTTTGGGTACCGATAGTGGGCGCAGAACTCCCTGTAGGGGATTATGGTTTGCTTTACTCCGTCGACAGGTATGGCAATTTTGGACATAACGATCGATATATTTCCGTATGGTCGGCCAATAATATTCTCGACTCAAGAGTTTGAGCATTTTTGATCTATCAGGATGTCCATCTGAAGGCTTGTCGTAATACTACTGTAACAAGTAGAGCTTGAGTCCATCACAATTGGGAACATAGAGCGCATTCCGATAAAGCAGTAACCCATCCTTATTCTCCTTGCACTCCGCCAGGGATATCTCTTTCGATTGTCGGATGCCATCTCGAAGCATGGCTAAAATTCTGCTTGAGAAGCTGTCACTCTGGTAAGCTTTATTAAACAAATCAAGTACAGGAAACGAATTCTTCAGTGGGTTCATTTGACAAAGAATCCGCTAACAAATCTATCTTTGAATCTAAATTTTCTTTCTTCAAAACCACTTGACTTTGTTGTTCTAATCTTTCATCCCCTTCCTTTGGTAAATCCTTAGACCTTCTGGGAAAAAATATCAATCTTTCTTCCCTGCTTTCCCAGCCTATACTGAATCACAAAATTAAATCAAGATAAGAACTCCGCCCATCTAACGGTTCGGGGTCGGGTCACGGGCAAAGTGGGGTAGATTCAGGAACAGGGACAAGGACGGGGTCGGCTCAGGAGATACCCAAGGCGAGGCAGGTTCAGGTTTAGATTCGGGATCAGGTTCAGGGACGAGGCGCAGACAGGAGGGCCGAAGCCAAAGTAATGTATTGCTAACAGAAAGAAGACGTTGCCTAGAGAGGCAGAAACATAGGAAAAAACGAGCACTATATATACAACTATCCCCTCGCACCGATGACTCATACCATAGAACCCCATAGAAACTCCTACACTTCCGTACCACCCATACTATTCCCGATAACTCCAATTCTATCTCGTTACTTCCCGATCCTTCCTAGCGCTTGCATTCTATTACCCGAACTCCTTCCTAATACATCATCCTGCTTCCGACATCGGCCGATACTAACCAACAACCCTGTTCTGAAGCCGCTTTAGCAGAAGGCGGGGTGCAGGCGGCGGAGCCGTGATAGCCCAAAGGGTTTGACGCCGATTTAGTAATTTAGTTGTATCACGGCGTACCACAGACTCATCAGCAAGACTTCATTTGTCTCCTGATGTCTCCTGAGCCTCAGGAGACTCAAAAGATATCCAGGAGTCTCAGGAGACTCTCAGGAGACTTGGGAGACTGTTGGGAGACTGCAGTCATAAGTTGAGTTTGCTGATGCTTCGCGGAGGAGAAGGATATTGGAGAATGGGTTTTCGGTTGCGATGTTATTTCTTTTGGGTTCTTGGAGTTTCTATACATTTCCGTTACATGATGTTATAAGTCATGACTGTACAGGGATTAGGTGGGATATATATATGTTGCTACAGATCTTTTCTTCGTTCTTTTCTTTCTCTTTCTTTCCTTACGTGTTCTTCCTGTTGTCAACCCTACGGTTTAGTTTCGTTTCGTCTCTTGTCTTTAGTTCTGAATAAACTACGTCATAACCATAGTCCTCGCCAAAACCCTCTTGGGTCCCCCATAGTACCTCGTACCGTTTCTGACTCTTGCCTCGTCTTGCCTCGCTTCGCCTTGCCCATAGTCCATGACCGTAGTACGTATCATCTACTGGTATCTTCGTCTCCACGTCTCCGCCAGAGAGGCCATCTGGACTCTCTGCCCCACCACCCTGCTCCTCGGTTAGGTTCCCTCACCGCCGTCACTCTCAAGGAGGGGGGGTGGCTGTGTAGCTTTGTTCCACAGGACACGAGTGGTGGCAGCGATACGACCCGAGTATAGGGGAGGTATAGGGAAGAGATCGAACGGGCAGCGATGGTCACTAAAGAAGTAGAGACTATAAAGTATATTGAACACTAGTTACAGAAGACGTTGCGTGAAGAGAAAAGAAAAAGAAAGAAAGTACAGGATTAGGCACCGTTGCCTCCCTTATATACCCAATATTCCGGAGCCAAGCCTGACTCATATCCTCGCGTAACCCCAACCATGACTCATATTCCTGCGTAACGGAAACCCATAGAACCTACTCTGACTCATCCCCGCCTCCGAGCTTACAATAATCCCAACCCCGCCAATCAGTCCAGTCCTCCTATCCTAGCGTATCCATGAAAGTCACTTATCATCGTCCTTGTCTCCGCCTTAGTTGTGTACCTCGACTCTCTTGTTCATTATCTCCGCGTTGCTCCGTAACAAGTTGACATAAAGTACTCAAGATTGCGATGATCTGTGAGTACTTTAACTTGGAATTGAGCTATCTCCAGATGAGGTCTCCATTCCTTGAAGCAATGAATAATGGCTAGCAACTCCTTATCATAGATCTTGTCCTGGCGTCTTGGCATCGGTCCTGAAGGCTCGGTAGTCGGAGCGCTGTTGCGTTGGATGGAGTTAGATTAAGCGAGGATGGGGTGAGATGAGGTGGGGATGTCGTCATTAGGTTCTATGAGGTTCGATGGGGTGATGGATTGGTAATAGAGATTGGCAGGATGGTGGGGAGGAGTACAAGGTGTGGTTGCGACGGATTTCTATAGGTTTCTGTGAGCGAATGAGTGAGTCATAGTGGACTGGTGGAGGAGAGGTGTTAAATAACAGTTGTAGATGTTTTCTCTTCGTCGGTCTCCTCGTCGCGTAGACTGTGCTCCTCGAGTCCTTCTGCATCATCATTGTCATCTTCTACTTTGCGTCGGGTTACTCTGTCACAGATCTCATGATTGCATTCCGCAGGCGAGTGTGTTTTAGAGAAGAAGGCAACTGGGTGAAGTATTTCTTCGTCGTCACGTTGTGATAATATTCCGGCCGACACATAATCCGACGCATCAGTTTCCATAATAAATTCTTTCTTCAGATGAGGGTGCATCAATACTGGAGCGGTGCTGAAAGCATTCTTGAGTTTCTGAAAGGCTTGTTCAATCTTCTGGGTCCACTCAAATCGTACATGCTTTTTCGTCATAGTAGTCAATGGTCGAGCCACCCGGGAATAAACATAAACAAAGCGTCGATAGAAATTAGCAGATCCAAGGAACTCCTGAACCTCCTTTACTGTCTTTGGCGCATCCCAGTCCACAATTGTTTGTACCTTAGCAGGGTCCATCTTCATTCCTCCAGGAGTCAAAATCATGCCCAAATATTTGGTCTCTTGTATGCTGAATTTGCACTTCTCTGGTTTTAGATAAACCTTGTTGGCTTCTAAGGCTTCTAGCACTTGTTGTACATCTTGCTGATGCTGCTCCAAAGTTTCCGAATAAATAACAATATCATCAAGGTAAGCAGTAGCACAGGGGTTGAGAAAGGGGCGGAGAATATCGTTAATCCAACGCTGGAAGGTGGCAGGAGCATTTGTCAATCCAAAAGGCATAATCATATACTCCCAATGTCTATAGCGTGCCCTGAAAGCCTCTTTTATTCATCCCCTTCCTTAATTCTAATCTGATTATAATCTCATCGTAGGTTCAGTTTGGTAAAATTATTAGTTTGTGCTAGGTTGGCCATAGTTTCTGGTATTAAGGGAAGAAGATATCTATCTTTAACCGTAATAGCATTAAGCTTCTGATAGTCAACACACAATCAAAGAGTCTGCCTTTTTAACAAATAGCACAGGAGCACCCACCGGGGAGTTACTGGATCAAAGAAATCCTTTCTTCAAATTATCGGCCAGATAATCTCTTAGTGCCTTCAATTCCTCCCGCGACATACTATACATGGAGCCAAAAGTTGGTACCGTCTTTTCTTGCAATTTAATCTCATGGTCATACGGACGGTGTGGTGGTAGCCTAGCTGCATTGATTTCGTTGAACAATTGTCGAAATCGTTGATAGTCTATTGGAATCAGTCCATCAGGGTTGGCAAGTGTCTCCAATAATTTATTAACAGCATAGAGAGTAGTCGAGTAAATTTGAACAGTAGGATCCGGGGGAAGTTTCTTAAATGATCAAGGAGTGACTGCCAAAATATGTGTAACAGGCTTTTCTGGTGGTGGAGTTGAAATTCTCTGAGCCACAATAGGTTTACGGTTGGCTATACAATGTTCAAGGCATACCAAGAATCAGGGCTTCGCAATTGGATATGGCGGTGGCAGTGGCGTGGCGGGAAGCTTCGAGCTCAGTAGTGACTGTCTCTAGCTTGGCATTGGTGTATATGAGGTTAGCGACAACCTCAGCATAAACCGATTCAGGGACAGCAGTGGCGGAACATTCAGGGGCGGCTGAGCTGATAGGTTCGGGGTTGCAGGTAGAAGTTGGAGGGGGGAGTAGAGAGATGGTGGCCAAAGCCTCCTCGATGAGGTCGTAGGCCTGGTACCATTCCGCACCGTCCAATTCGTCTGGTACCGGATACGCTCCGAGGAAGGCTCAGAGGCACTCCATCAAGGGAGCAAGATCGGAGGACATGGTATTCTTGTTGTGCCGGTTGGTTGGGGAGGACGCAACCTAATGTTACGGGATGGGGTCGGGAGACCTAAGGGGACTACAGGCAGAGAATCTACGGCGAGTCGGGAGCGAGGCACAGGGGGGGAACTGGGGCCTGGTTATTAAACAAGGTGGGCAGGTTCAGGCACGGAGGTACTAAGAGGCACAACCGATGACAGGAAGCAGGAGTGAAGAGTATAGCCAAGTATATTTTAATAAGCGAATCACAAGAGAAATCAGAGAAGAACCAAGACAGGGAACACAAAGGAAAGGGTTATTAATAGGAGGTTGCGTAAAGAAAGAAAGAAAGAAAAGACGAAGGAAATCCCAGCCCATATATATATTATCTCATATTCTGATTACTTAATCCGTATCACGGAACCCTATAGAAATTCAAAGAAATACCATCACCTCCCCGCAACCGATCTTCATACTAACCACGATCTATCTAACCCGAAGAATCCCGATACAATTAACAATCGCTCCTCCTTTTCCCTAACACTCAGAATACGCAGTGATACGAGGGCGAAAGTATACAATCCCTAACCAAATGTCCAACTCCCCCACAGTAATAACAACAATTCTCAATACGACGGGCTTCCCTCTCTCTGGGATCTGGACGATGACGACTGTTAGACAAATCTATAGCAACAGCTCCCCTAGGAGCATAAGAAGGATGTGCCGCTGGCGCAGCACTCTTCGGTGGTGATTGGGGTGGTCCCCGTACGATTGGGGATATTGTTGATTTAACAGGTGGGCGGAGAGCAAAGGGACGAGGAGCAGGTCCACTGGGAATCTGGAATCTAAACCTCTCCATCCTGGCTTGTAGTGCCCTTTGCTTATTATCCAACCGTTGCAAGACTCGGAGGAGTCCACAGTCCTTGATCGTTGCCGGGGTCTTATTTTGATTCATTAGGGCCATCAAATCTTGATTAAGTCCTTCCAAAAGACATTTAATCTTGGCCGCCTCATTGAAAACAGGGTCGGCAGCATACCGCTGGAACTCCGCAAAGTACTCAGAAAAAGTACGTTGGCGTTGCCTAATCTCCTTCAAGATACGAACAGCTGCATCAGCAAACTCAACTTGTGCCTGCAGTCTCCCAACAGTCTCCCAAGTCTCCTGAGAGTCTCCTGAGACCCCTGGATATTTTTTCAGTCTCCTGAGGATCAGGAGACATCAGGAGACAAATGAAGTCTTGCTGATGTGTGGCAGCGCGATCCGGATCCCCAAAAGCATTATCCAAAATTTCAAAAAACTCCACCATGGAATCAAGAGCAATTCCCTCATCCGTAATATAAGCAAGAAATTGATCCACCGCCGGTCCTTCCAATCGAGAAATAGAATACGCAAGTCGTTGGGCCGAGATAGGAAAATGTTCGAGGTTAGCCATGAGCTTAATCTGTAATTGTCTCTGAAAGGTCCTAAGTCATTTACGATTGCCCTTATACTTCTCCAGGTCAGGGAGTTTCTCGGACTTGTATGGTATGGTTAAGTTGTTGTGGAGCTGCCCTAGATCTTCTTTGATCCCTTCTTGGAGCTTCTTGATATTAGCTGGTAGTCCTTGGACTTCTTTGTGCAACTCGGCTCGGGCTTGTTCGGTTTCACAGTGGTGGGTAATAAGATCGATCGCATATTGCTAGACGCCTCCGTAAGCTCTTTGGGGGAGAGTATACGCTTGCTTCGATTCTTCTGTTGCAGTGGAGTCCACTTCAGGGTGAGCAATAAAGAACCCTTTGAGATCCGTATGGAGCTTTTGATAATCAAATGCATTGGTAGCGGGAGCAGTCATGATAGGCCATGGTGCGAGAAACTCTGACTGTGCCAGTCGGGTAGAGATGGTCTCGTCTCAGGGTGATGGAGTATATCAGCAAGACTTCATTTGTCTCCTGATGTCTCCTGAGCCTCGGGAGACTCTCAGGAGACCCGGGAGACTGTTGAGAGACTCCAGTCACAAGTTAAGTTTGCTGATGTAACCCGACGAAAAGTAGAAGATGACAATGATGACGCAGGAGGACTCGAGGAGTACAGCCTCCGAGACGAGGAGACCGACGAAGACAGGAACAGCGCCAGGCAGTTAGAAGTACAGGCACTGGCGAAGGCAAAGGTAAGAGCAAGGGCACAGGAGCGTAGGGCAGAGAGAATGAGGACTGGATGGACCTCAACGAGAACGATGAGAGGTACTATAGCTTTCCTTTTTTAGAGGACAGAATCTTTAGGTACGAGGAGCTATGGCTTGGGAATAGGAGTAGATTCCCATGTACCGAAATAACAGGAAGATGAGACTGGGAGAAAAGAAAGAAAGAACTAAGGAAAACATCTATACCCGCTATTTAACACCTCTCCCCCACAAGTCCGCTATGACTCATACATCAGCTCATGGAAACCCATAGAAATCCGTCGCAACCACACCTCGTATTCCTCTCCACCATCTCCGCTATTTGCATTACAAATCCATCACGCCATCGAACCTCCTAGTACCTAATGACGACACCCCTCCCCTTTTAGCACATCCATTCCTCAATTAGTAATACCCAAACAATCACAACCGCGCTTCGACTACTGAACCCTCGGGGCCAGTGCCAAGACACCGGGACAATTAGTTGACTTTCAAGTTGCAATAGATTTTTCAAATTATTATTTACCAATCAAATAATTTGCTGCCAGTTCCTTCTGTTGGTGCATTGCTCGGTGTGCTTTAGCAATTGGGGAATTATAATTGTCTTGGTAGTGCATGGAGTAATCATCCCTGAAGTAGTAAAGAAGATGCTGCCAAACAGCTCTTTTTGGATCAGTCCGGTGCTTAAAGTTTTTTTTGCATTTTTTGACAGGACATAGTATGTCCTCATTATTTGGAGTAGGTCTTTTCCTAATCTTTCCTGCTTTAGTGTAGCCAAAAGGTGCTTCAGGCGCAGGAGTGGTTCAAGTTGTTGAGTTCATTAGGAGTGATGTACGAGGGTCAGTGGGGCATGGATAGGTTGCGTGAACAGAAAGGTTGCTCGCATCATGCGAACAACCTCTTGGTTCATTGCGTGAACAGAAAAATTGCTCGCTTGACATAACCCCTAACCCGGCACCAACCCTCAACTCGCTAAACTCTCACTCCTCAACCCCTAACCCACGCCAATCCCTAACCCACACCTTCAATCCACAGCCACTTCGTCGCCCAACCAGTTTCGTCGTTGCGCCCGGGACGACTTTACTCTCAACACGTGTTCCTACTGCTTGGGACCCTCTAAGAGCTTAGCAATGCCAAGATGTCCCCAGGACTTCCAGATGGCTTGTGCGTGTGCTATACCCCGTTAATTGTACCCATTTTTGCGAATCAGCAAGGGTGTACTTGCAAGTGCGTGCGGTTATACCACTCAGTTGATCCCTCAAAGTACTACGAGTGTAGGGGTAAGTCTGTAGACACCTACGGCTGTTGCAACCACGACCACTGTCTACAGACTTACCCCTACCCCCGTAGTACAGCGGAGGGTAATAAGTGATGGAACACTTATTTTGGTAAAACGCCACCAACATTAGATTTTTGTACTCTCAGGGTGTTCCAACACTTATTACCTGTCGCTGTACTCGATTTTAATCGAGTTTACAATGGAACTGGGGATGAATATGGCCTGAGGTGAGGATCCCACCTTAGCTGAGTGAGACCAATGACCGAACCTCCCATCCTGTGATCTTTTACAAGGACGTCAATGAGCCGGGCCAGGTGGGGGCTAATGTTTAGCCCGGGCAAAACGGGTAGGCCTGGGCCTCAGGATGTTGATACAATCCTAGTAGTTATTCCTTGATAAAGAAAGAGGGAAGGTAAAAGACATCTATATACTTCCTATCATAAGAGGCAAGTTTAGCTGTGGCACTTTCAATCCTATCTACAACAATGTCAGGAACATTAGTTCGCATTGTGTTGAGCACCTCTATTTGTGGGAGCCTGAACTATTTAGCTCGGCCAGGCCATGATTTGGATAACATGGCTGAATCTATTTTCTAGCTCGCGCTGGCCTATTGGCGTCCTTGGGAGAAGCATTAATAATGCTTCCCCTAAGTTAGGCCAAGGTACTGATATTCTCATAATTATTCTAAGGCCCTATAATTGTATGACAACCTAAACCTCAAGCATACCCGCCTTATAGCCTCCGTACCCTAGGCTGCTATGGGGAAGGGGCCTTAGGGCGAGGCCTTGAGCGAGAATACCTCGTAGACAATACTAGTCGGACAGGAAAGTACTCAACGTACTCAACCGCGCGCGAGATACGAAAAGCAGCACACATGGGTAAGAACCAGGTCAGCGCTCGCAACGGGGCGGTCCGTCAGTCATAGAGGCTGGGCCCAACTGACTATAGGCTATAGTCGGTTTTGAGCAAGTATTTGGGACCAACTACCGACTTCGGGGCTAGGACTGCGGACTATAGTCTAGATTATAGGATTTCAGCTTGGTATATACATCTACCGTCTGCATAGGTATCTACAGCTTCGCTTTGATAGTTGTAATCCAGACCTGACTGTTGCAAACCCTTTACATGGCCTTAATACCCATGCGAGTTGCGGGGTGTAGACTTAGGGTGTAGCGGCTTGTAGAGCTACGAGTTAACGGCCGAGCCAAAAGAAATGAATTACTAGAAATGACTTATCGAGCGAGTAGCTCAATTGAGTGACACAAGGGACAAACCTCGCAGAATCAGTGTACTCAACCCTGTGACAATGAGCGAGGGATACGGTTGGGAGTCGCTTGACGTTCTCCCGGGGTTGGAGTTGATCGAAGTAATATGGCCTACGGGCCAGCTGTCTGCGTTGGTCAATTGAGCGGCCGCCTTCTGCTTCTGTAAGACCATGAATGGGAGTAATCTTACAAGAGAAGATTAACTAAATTCCGAAGCAACTTCTGCTTTAGTCGAAAGACCTGTTTGTGGAATGAACCTTATGTGATGCTTTCGTCAGTGAAGGTGGGGTGAACACCTTTGTATCTGTCCGCCATCTACGGTTAGAGTGTTTGGGCCCCTTCGATTTTTTCAATTAAAAAATGGTAAAAATAAATATACAGCCAAGGGCGGGTTCTGATGGGACTGGAACCGCTCAGGAAACAACAAACCCTCACCTACCCATCCCCCCCCCTCTTCCAACACTACTACCCCCCCCCCCCCAAATCACCATTTTCCACAGCGCAAACTGAGAGAGTAATCCTGGCCCACCGCTCACCCTTCCAGTCGCCCCCCTCAGAGCCCCGTTATACCCCTATACCCGCTGGCTGCTATACGAGCTCGGTCTAGGTGTCGTATCAGCCCACCACCACGCCGGCGACTGACCGATACTGGGACGCCTATGATGCTAAGACAGCCATCACCCACGCACGTGTGATACCTGCGCGGACCTATACAATATAACCCACCATACATTAAACTCTCTACCATAGCCCGCACCTCGCGCCGCCTGCCCTTAACCTCGAATTTGAGTGAACGGTTTCAATGGAACAGCCCGGGCTGTAAAATAGGGTCGGCTCGGACCGGCCCGTGCCCCCAAACATCGATCCTGGCCCAAGCTAAATTGCGCGGGCTAGGGGCCGTGCTAGATCAATAGCTAGATCAATAGCTGGACTGACATTGCTATCCCATGGCTCATATCTTGGCTTTGTCCCTTTGACTAGAGCCCTCTCCTGCAACCCACCGCTCATGAAACGATACAAGTCTGGGCTCCACCATTAAAAATCATGTTGATGGGTCCTGAGCTCGGTCTGAGAAGATACGGTTGAGAGCCAGGTACCATCGGCTACTGGCGAGTGCTTCTACGGGTGATGGGATAGGTGCTTGCCTCTATAGATTGCCTGGCCAGGGCTCAGTGTTCGCAATGGTCAGGTCCAGATTATATATATCTATAGATGACCTGACAGTGCTTCCAGGCTGGACGAACTATATGGTCATGGTCTGTCCAGTCCCTGACTTTGCCAGGGCTATAGATAAGGCGCCGGAGCATAGATAGCTATGGAGTCTTGAGTGATCACTCGGTTTTGGCGACTATATTTGATTTTTTTTTGTGTTTACACCATGGCTATATTGGATTACCAGTGTGAGAGAAGTAATATCTTGAGCTCCTGTACAAAATACATGTGTGAGAAGAGTGCTGACCCTTGCAGACCATAGACCAGCGCGAGGACCGCAGACACCCGTAGATATCAATGCGGGACTGTAGATGTCAATGCGGACTGTAGATATCTGCATGGCAGCGCCACAGCCTATGCCAAGCTATAACCCTATAATCCAGACTACAGTCAGTAGTCCTAGCCCAATAGTCGGTAGTCGGTCCCGGGTGCCTGCTTGAGATCGACTGCAGCTTTGGTGGTTCTTCCTTGATGTAGGGACATTTTCTACTGTAAGAGACAAAGTAAACGACATCTATATATGTCCTATCACACTAACATACTAGGTAGCAGGTGAAATCGTAACATCCTCAATCCTATCTAGGCTGGTGTCAACGACATAAGCTCACTTGTGATGTACACTAGGAGCCTAGGCCATAAATATTCATCCCGGGCCTCGCCTAGGCTATTTAGCTTAGGCCAGCTCACAGTTTGAATAGCATGGGACGGGCGAGGCCGACCCTATATTCCAGTCCAGGCTGGTCCATTGGCGTCTTTGCACGGTACCACGAAGCTCGTGGGTGTCCCTACCTATTGGGTGGTCATTACGAGGCCGGTCTTTGTCCTTGCGGAGTGGGTGTTTACTTGATTGAGGTTTTTGGATGACTAGTTAACTAGGGCTAAATAATGTTAGCGGACCTATAGCCTTTCAATTAGCGTACTCCCCGACAGACACTAACACAGGAAGCTCTTAAGGGCCAGGCTTACATATTTAGCCGGGCTAGACCCTAACCCCCCGGATGGGGCCCTGCGGACAGGCAGGGTCGGGTGGAAGCTGATTTCTAGCTGGGTTAATCATTATGCCCGGGTTTTAAGACTTTCAATCAATGTTAGGAGTTCTTCTAGGACATCTATACATTTCCTGCCATAGGAGGCAGGGTAAATTGACATCCATACACCTCCCGCCACAGGCGGCAGGATAAAGTATAGCATTTTGATTTCACCTATTTGTTGCTTATGAACATTATTTCGCGTTGAAAAATACTTTGTTTCTACCAACGAACACCCTTATTCGTTAGTGCCCGGGCCAATACTTGCTTGGCCTAGGTGATTTAGCTTAAGCCGGGACATGATTTGGATACCCTTGGTTAAGCCGGGCCGACTCTATTTACCAACCGGGGCTAGACCATAAACACCCTTATCAATAGTTCATCATCGGTCAGGTCTCTGCCTATTCATTACCCGCCATGTCAGCCCCGGCCCGCAACCATTCACGCTCTCCTCCACACTCCCTTAAGAATCCCTGCTCATGCCTTGGACATAGGTTTATGTACTCGGGTTAGGATGAGGACGGTGGCATCGGGCTTTGGGCGTGGGGTATTTGGGGGACGGCCTATTGGGGACCTCCTTCGTTATTGGTGGTTATTCTGAGCGATTCGTAAGTCGTCCTATCAATCAGAACCCCTACTACGCAACAAATAGGGTCAGCATTGACAGGCTGGGGGATAGACATTTAGATTTTCTGCCACGACGTATCATTATCTCGGGACCTAACTGGAGAATGATTAGAAATCTTTGCGGGTCTGATCCCCTCCTTTCCCCCTTCTCCTCGTCCTCCTTTCCATTTTGCTCCTCGTCCTCCCTGTCCTCCTCGTCCTTCTCCCCATGCACCTCCCTGCCCCCCTCCTTGTCTTCCCCCTCGTTTTCCTCCTTGTCTTCCTCCTCGCTTTCCTCCTCATCGCTCACCGTCACCTGCTTCATCGTCCTTGTGGCCTTCCTCCTACGTCTACTTCTTGCCGTTATCACCTCTACCGCCCCCTTGGGCTGCATGCCGCCCGCCTTCTTTTTCCCTAGGTGTGGCCTCTCTGTGTCGTTCCCTGTTGTGAGCGAAGGCCTCAATCCATGCAGGATTCCTCAATCCTGAACTCCTTGCTTGCCTTTGAAGTAGGTCATATGAGATGCTTTCAGCCTTTTTTCATAATTGTTTTTGAAATGTTGGTATTGGGAGATGGACGTTTCTCGTGGGTACTAAGTGGGTCCTTTCCAATTTTTAGCTTCATGGGCGGTAAAATGATTTATGTTGAACTGTTTGTAGGCTAGATCCTAGTTATCCCCTCCTGCAACCAACATCTTCTTATACCTCAATAGGTGCTACCTGTCTAGTCAGCATCCCTTAGTATATTTAAAATCTTTGAACCCTTAGCAGGCCGTTGTAAGGGGACTTGGCCTTCGTGGTTGACACGTCTGAGGCGGGTTCCTGAATCGGAGATTCGGGATCGAATACACTGCTAGTCTTTGCAATTCTAGCGGGGCCGCTCTGGGTTGTCCTTTGGTGATTTGGAGGGGTTTCTTCCTTGGAATCGTCGGCTTAGACATGGATGATGGCCGTGGCTATACTCCGTAGCTCCGATAATCTATGCATGTTCAGCACTGAACCCCTCAGGGGATCAATCCTCGGCACTGTCAACGGCTTGGCTACACTTCGTATCTCCCCTTGCCCCCGCATGCTCGAGACGACCTCTACTAGTCTTTAGATGGCTAGCGCTATGTATCGGAGGCGTTTCTCCCTTGGAATCGCTGTCTTGGCTGCGTCTAGATGGCCGTGCGGGTTGATTTGTGGAGCTTAAGAATGTGCGATTGATCTACAGTACTTGGATTTCGGGGGTACGCTGGATTGAGTGCGTCTAGTGATAGGGACGAGACAAGTTATCTCGAGACCTTGAGCAAGACAAGACTAGGTCTGAATGTCTCCAGACTTGTCTAGATACTTTTAGGACTCTATCCACATACCCAAACGTGCTCCCCAGCTACGATCTGGACTTTTGATGAGCTTTTGATTTGCATTATCTTGATTATACTCATGGTGCCAGAATTGAAATGCTGCCGATCAACCCCAATTAATTATCATTTGGTAGTAGAATATTAAGTAAGCTCAATTTTAATTCTAGCAGAGTGAGTAGAGGTTCTGTACTCAGGCTGACGGTAAAGATGCTTGCTTCTTCTTAAGACCCGAAATAGGACATTTAAATACACATAAAAGAGACTAAATGAGTGTGGGTACGTGACTGTAAAAAGAAAGTACTGGGAAAAAATAGTACACAGTAGACCTAGATCCTAAAAACTCGGCAGCATATTCCACCACCTAGACTCAAGCAGTCTCCTGGCAGGTTTTGACGAGGAAAAGTAGAACAAAGAAAATGATAGTAAAGAGAAAAATAAAAAGCTTGTGGGTGGTTCCTCCTGGACGCTTCAAACCAAACACTATGCCGCCCCCAGGTCAACAACAGAAACCCCGATTCTCTGTAGTTATTACCAACTCTCGAGATCATGAAGACCATGATTGGAGAGCTGAATACCAGTACCAAGAGCTGAGCAAGCAAGGTTTTGATGGTAATAACAGGATTTCCTTGTGCTGTAAATTACTGATTCTATCGTGTAGCACTTTCCTTTGTTCGAAAAGCGTATCAGTCCGAATATGACAAGCATATTTCTAGCCTGAGTATAGTTTCCGTATCCAAGCAAAAAGGTATTACCGATTACGCGTCTGTGTCAGTTGCTATTGATAGCGGAAACTGGTTTGATGGGCGGTCCGGGCTTCCCATGTAGAAGGAAGAATTAAATTGGGGGGACATTTGTACTCAAGTTTAGATGTAACTGATAGGCCGTGTAAATGGTGTATCAAGCGGTAGCAGGATTGTATAATGGCATTTGGTGATATTTTGGAAAAGGGTGGTAAGTGCGCTTCCTGTATTAGGCGGTGCCAAAGCTGTATGAAGCTATCCCACAGATGTATGAGACATTTGAGGAATCTCTCTCATGCATTAGTGTGTGTGTTGAGCCAATGAGAATGAAATAATCATGTGACTTTCAACTTCATGGGGTAATGAGTGGTAACCGAGTACTATCTTCAACAATCTATACTCTCATTATGTTAGCCAAAATGTGACGGAGTAACTCGACGCAAAGTAGAAGATAACAATGATGACGCAGAGGGACTCGAGGGGCACAGTCAACGAAACGAGGACATCGACAAAGACAGGAACAACACAAGGCAGGTACAGGTACTGGCACCGGCGGGGGCGGAGGCAGAGGCAGGGGCAAAAGGGTGCAGGGTAGGGAGAGTGAGGACCGTATGGACCTCAACGAGAACGATGAGAGGTACTGTGGGTTTTCTCCAAAGAGGAAAAGGTCTTGCGTGCGAGGAAATATGTCTTTAAGGATAGGAGTATATTCCTGTCCCGGCGTCTTCGCATCGGTCCCGAGGGTTCGGTAATAAAGGCGCTGTCGTGATTGTTAAGGTAATGCTAAGCGAGGAAAGGGTGTGCTGGGAAGTGGGTGTCGTCATTGGACTCTAGGAGGTTCGATGGCGTGATGGATTTGTGCTTGTAAATAGAAGAGATGGTTAGGAGGAATAGGAGGTGTGGTTGCGATTGACCTCTATGGGTTTCTGTCCCGGCGTCTTGGCATTAGTCCCGACAGTTCGGTAGGCGATGTATGGTTGTGGTTGTTAGGGAAATGTTAAGCGAGAGCGGGGAGTGCGAAGTGGAGGATGTCGTCATTAGATTCTGGGAGGTTCGATGGCGTGATGGATTGGTAATGCAGAATAGCGGAGATGGTGGGGAGGATTACGGGGTGTGGTAGTAATAGGTTTCTATGAGGTTCTATGAGCGGAGGTGTGAGTCATATTGGACTAGTGGAGGAGGTGTGTTAAATAGTCGAGATAGATGTTTTTCTTAGTTCTTTCTTTCTTTTCTCTCTGTCTCGTCTTCCTGTTATTTCGGTACATAGGAATCTACTCCTATTTCTAAAGCCATAGCCTCTCGCACCAAAGACTCGATCCTCTGACAAGAGGAAACTCATAGTATCTCTCATCGTTCTCGTTGAGGTCCCTTCGGTCCTCATTCTCTCTGCTCTGTGCTCTTGTGCCCTTGCTCTTGCCTTTGTCTTCGCCGGTGCCTGTGCTTGTGCCTGCCTGGTGTTGTCCCTGTCTTCATCGGCCCCCTCGTCGAGTACACTGTGCTCCTCGAGTCCCTCTGCGTCATCATTGTCATCTTCTTCTTTGCGTCGGGTTACTCCGTCACAGTTTCTATGAGCTGATGTGTGAGTCATGCTGAACTAGTGGGGGAGAGGTGTTAAATAGCGAGGATAGATGTTTTCCTTAGTTCTTTCTTTCTTTTCTCTCTGTCGTCTCTTCCTGTCACCTTCTATCACGGCATGGAACTGTGACGGAGTAACCTGACGTAAAGAAGAAGATGACAATAATGACGCAGAAGGACCCGAGGAGCAAAGCCTCAGTGACGAGGAGACTGACGAAGACAAAGGTAACACTGGGCAGGCACAAGCACAAGCACCAGCGAAGGCAAAGGCAAGGGCAAAGGCACAAGAGCACAGAGCAGGGAGAGTGAGGACCGGATGGACCTCAACGAGAACGATGAGAGGTAATATGGTTTTCCTCTTTAGAGGAGAGGATCTTGGGTATGAGGAGCTATGGCTTTAGTATAGGAGTAGATTCCTATGTACCGAGATAACAGGAAGACGAGACAAAGAGAAAAGAAGGAAAAAACTAAGGAAAACATCCAACCCCGCTATTTAACACTTCTCCTCCACCAGTCCGCTATGACTCATACATCAACTCATAGAAACCTACAGAAATCCATCGCATCCACACCTCTTATTCTACCCCACCATCTCCGCTATTTACATTACAAATCCGTCACGTCATCAAACCTCCTAGAATCTAATGACGACACCCCCCTTTAGCACACCCCTTCCTCGCTTAACCATTCCTAAACATCACAACAGCGCTTCGACTACCAAACCCTCGGGACCGATGCCAAGACGCCGGGACAGGAACGTACTTAGTGACGTTGCGGGAAGAAGGATTAGTCAGGGGTTTTCTATGGTGTTCTATAACTTTCTGTTGCAGGGATTCTATGAGTCAATGTCGCGCATGTATTTCTAATAAGAGGATTTCCTTGGGGTTCTATGGGTTTCTATGGTAAGAGTCAGCGAAGGGATTTTGGGGCTATATATAGGGAGCTCTCTCCCTCCCTTGTAGGGGTTTTCCTTCTCTTCTTCCTTCTTCACGCAACCTTCCTGTCCTTTAGTCAATACAAGCTTTAGAATTTCTAGCTACTATTGAGTCCTCCCACTCTTACCCCCAGAAGGTAGTAGGAAACCTATAGACTTTGTCTCGTACCTCGCTTCGTCTCGCTCCGTTCCTCATTCTGTATCCCTCCTCTGTCACCTCGCCTAGACTTACATACTGCCGCCACACTTCGTCCTGCCTCGGTTGTGTACCTTGGCACCTCTCGTTCTTGTCCTCGCCTCGCTCTCTGATACCTTTATATATAGGAATATACTCCTATCTTTTGAAGCCATAGTTCCTCGCACCTAAGATCTTATCCTCTTACGAGGAAAATCATGGTACCTCTTATCATTCTCGTTGAGGTCCATCCAGTCCTCACTCCTACTGTCCTGCGCCCTTTTGCCTCTGTCTTTGCCTTTTTCTTTGCTGGTACCTGTGCTTGTGCCTGCCCTGTGTTGTTTCTGTGTTTGTTGGTGGCCTCGTTGCACTGGTTGTACTCCTCAAGTCCTTCTGTATTCATCAGCAAACTCAACTTCTGACTGGAGTCTCCCAACAGTCTCCCAGGTCTCCTGAGAGTCTCCTGAGGCTCAGGAGACATCAGGAGACAAATGAGATCTTGCTGATGTTATCATTGTCATCTTCTGCTTTGCATCGGGTTACTCCGTCACAGTTACATAATGGGGATAGATGTTTTCCTTAGTTCTTTCTTTCTTTTCTCTCTGTTTCGCATCAGCAAGACTTTATTGGTCTCCTGATGTCTCCTGAGCCTCAGGAGACTCAAAAAATATCCGGGGGTCTCAGGAGACTCTCAGGAGACCCGGGAGACTGTTGGGAGACTGCAGTAACAAGTTGAGTTTGCTGATGTCGTCTCTCTGTTATATCAGTATATAGTAATATATTCCTATCTTCAGGCTATATATCTTTGCACACGAAACTCTGTCCTCCTCAGGGGAAATTCATAGTACCTCTTATCGTTCTCGTTAAGGTCCATCTGGTCCTCACCTCCCCTGCCCTGCGCCTTTTTGCCTCTGCCTTTGCTTTTGCCTTTGTCTTAGCCAGTGCCTTTGCTTGTGCCTGCCCAGTGTTGTTTCTGTCTTCGTCGGCGTTCTCGTTGTAATGGCTATGCTCCTCGAGTCCTTCTGCATCATCATCGTCATCTCCTACTTTGTGTCGGGTTACTTTGTCACATATCATCTATTGACATAATGCCAAAAAGATCTTCTTCGGCATTCTTAAAACTTGACGACTCCATTCAGGATTATCACAGTTGAGGTGTGACGGAGTAACCCGACGCAAAGAAGAAGATGACAATGATGACACAGAGGGACTCGAGGGGCACGCCGAGCGACGAGGAGATCAACGAAGACAAGGGCGACACCCGGCAGGCACAAGCACAGGCACCGGCGAAGGCAAAGGCAAGGGCAAAGGCACAAGGGCACAGGGCAGGGAGAGTGAGGACCAGATGGACCTCAACGAGAACGATGAGAGATGCTATGAGTTTCCTCTGGTCAGAGGATCAAGTATTTGGTACGAGAGGCTATGGCTTAGAAATAGGAGTAGATTCCTATGTACCGAGATAACAGGAAGACGAGACAGAGAGAAAAGAAAGAAAGAACTAAGGAAAACATCTATCCCTGCTATTTAACACACCTCCTCCACTAGTCCGCTATGACGCACACTTTCGCTCATAGAACCTCATAGAAATCCGTCGCTACCACACCTCGTAATCCTCCCCACCATCTCCGCCATTCTACATTACCAATCCATCACGCCATCGAACCTCCCAGAACCCAATGACGACAACCTCCACCTCGCACTCCCCACTCTCACTTAACATTACCCTAACAACCACAACCTTGCATCGCCTACCAAACTATCAGGACCAATGCCAAGACGCCGGGACATGAGGAGCTCATCCATATAAAACTGGCCTGTCAATATCAAGTTTTGCATGATATTTGAATCTTGGTACCGTTCAACCACAGATATGATCTGCAGCAAATTCTCTGGCGTTAATATATTGGTCCTGATGTGGCAATCAAGGTATAATTAAAGGAAAGGAAACGATAAGAAAGAAAAATCAACTCTGGAGGTAATTATATTCTTGGCTGATTATTTGAATAAGCAGAAATTAAAAACATAGATTCCCCAAACATTTCTACTTATTAGAATAATTCAAAACCTTATAATCCATTAGATTATTGTGATTATCAGACTGTCTGAACGGGCCCTTAGTCTAATACACACCTTTTTTCAAGCATTTCTAAAAGTGATTTGAAGAATATATATGGTCTTTATTAGACTAACATTTGGCTAAGGCTTATAAGAATATCCGATCCGGTGTTAAAGTAATTATAGATATTCTACATACCTGCTTCAGTGTCCTGTATCACTCGGGTGGTGTTATAATTAGTCCCCGGAATGTAAACTAACTCCCGAACATTTCTTACTTTAATTTACCAGGCTATTTATCCTTTAATTCTAACCTAGGCTAGAAGAGGTTCATATTATCGGCGGGGCATATATGTACGTTATTATTCTACTAGTATATATAGTAGTATTTACAGGAATAACAAGTACAAGATCTGATGTAGTCGCCTCTTGGTACCGCTTATTGTATTTCACAACCGGTATACTCATTGCCAATGCATCACCGAGAATCACCCATCTGGTGTTAACACTCACCCATAACCCTAACACAACACTCGACAGTTTCCTACCATATAAGCAGCACTCGTCAGCAGCTCACCTCCTCCCTCCATACAAAGAAACTCACCTTTAGACACCATAGCGCCTCCAGCAGCGCCACAATTCTCGGCAACCTTCTCACATCGTCTGGTACGCCTACCGGACCCACGGTTCTCACCACACCGATATACGTACCTACGGGTACCCACATCTTCAGCAGGGTCAACCGCAGCCCTATCGATCTCCCGCTATTGTTAGTCACTCATTTACCAACATCACCTCCTTCCACTGACCTGAACACAAAACGCCCACTACCGCCACTTCCCTTCCTACCTTACCCTCATCCACCAACCTCCTCAACATCCCTTTCATAGTGATTCTCAGCTTCACCCCATCTACAATGTATTTTGTCGCTCCTACGCCAGCAAACCTTCCTCCTGTTTCCCCCGCACCATACTCTAACGGCCAGTCCACACCCACCCCACGGATCACCAAATCGCTACGTGCTCCCGTCCTTACGTAGCTCCCTGGACCGGTAGTAGTACGTGACGCATTAAGGGCCAGTGTTGCCGCATGAGAGGTTGATTCTTTTCGCAACACGACCACGTCCGGTACTGCCCGTAGTAATAGGGCGTCAATTAGGGGCCCCCAGAGATTCACTTCGTACCAACTCTCGAGCTGCGCAGTCTTGAGGGGCGCAGATGTGTTCTCATAGAGCGCTAGCCTAGAAATCCAAACTCGTCCTGTGTTAGTCACCTCCCACCCCCTGGGGGAGACACATACAGCTGTCGCATTACGCCGTAGACCCACTCTTCCTTTACGCCCTGTCTTGGAATCTCCCCAAACAAGGCACTCCGCAAGCCCGTGGTGGTTGTGATCTAGTTCCCTCGGCATTAAAAAACTTACAGGTTAGCTGAGCATTTGGAGGAAAGTGTAACCTACAGCACTGTAGCGGTCCCACACGCCATCAACTCTCCCTACTTCCTCTACGTTCTCTTCGAGCAGCTCGCCAATCTCCTCCTTCAAGAATACGACAGACAATGCTGGGTCAGAGGCATCAATGATCCACATCTTCAGCCACTCGCTCTCCACCGAGGCGGTAGCAATGGCATCATAGATGGCGTCTTCGACCACTGTTCCAGTCTTTAATGTCCATTTCTGTAAAGGCTCCATCATGGCATAAGAAGCTTCAAACTCAGCGAGGCTACAACCACAACCACATGAGCATATAATTATTAAAGGGTGAGGTGGGGAAGGCCCACGACTTGGAGGATATCTTCCGCCGCTTCGTGGAGACCTCAGGTAGTAAGACGACATCATCAGCTGATGATTCCGTAGCCTCAGTATATGAGGGCGGTGGTGGCGGCGCTTCTGGTGGATCGCGCGCGGGACGCTTCTTGGTTGACTTTTTCGGTTTCTTCCTCCTCTCTGCCGGTACCCCACTTACTTCCGTGCCATTGGCGGCCGTGTACTGTGCCCAAAGTGTTCGAGCGAGAGCATGATCAGTACCCTATATGTACACCAGTCATTCACAACCCAGCACGTATTGTTCCTCATTATTCCTCCAGTACGCACCTGTTTATAAGCCCTAAGCAACACCGATGCACACTCTCTCCTCTCTGCAGACCCTGATGTCTCCCATCCTGCCCCTGTACTACCACCACCACCCTGACCATCAAGACTACCAGAAGCAATTTCAGAGAGAGTACGGATATAAACATCAATCACTTGTTGGAGGCGGAGGCCCTCTATGGGTGGTGTGGTGGAGGCGGCGAAGAATCCTCGAAGGCTCCAGGTATCGGGAGGCGATTTGAAATAAGTGGTGGGGATAAACTGGGGCGGCATTGGAGGTATAGCTAGCGGGTGGAATGAAGCCTGGGTACACGCGCCTAGAGAGACGCGACGAATACCCCTGACGCGATACTACATTAAACCACGATAACCATAATCCCCCCATTACTTACCAACCGAGTCTAGAGTATCTCCTGTCTATCTCCGACCAGATATTTTTTCTACGAAAATAGGGTAGCCGAACTGCCATGAAAAGAGATGCTTTTTTTTCAACTAGCGTACAAAGGGGAGGCTACCTAGGACCGGATAAGAGATAGCGTAGGCGGTGATTAACATATAACGATAATTAACCTCCAGATGAATTGAAGAACTCTGGTACTTCCACATCTTCATTGGGAGAATTAATGGATCGACGTCACCAAAAGACACCGCTGGAACTGAAGTGGGTGATATACCCAATGGTTGCGGACCTGTAACCGGAAGACATTCGACCTAACATTTAGAGGGTGATGGCTTTCCAACCACAATGCCTGATGCTTTAGCCTCCGCTCTACATCATGACAGAGTCCAATGAGTTTTATCACTTATGGTTGTGGAGTTATTGAATTTCTAACAGTGGGGTTGGTAAGAGATCAAATGAATGTCGCCCAAAGTTGCCTATTTAGGCAATGGTCTAAAGCGTTGGGCATTTTTAATACCTAACTAGGCAATTATCGGACTACCGCTTAATATCATTGATAGATCTTGGCATAAAGGGGCCAAGGATACCGTCGTTGCTGGCGCCCCTCATGTGGGACCGAAAGCCACACCAACAAGTACCATAGAATTTCAGTCGCACCTCGTTATGTCGATAGCGTATCCTGGGAGCCAAACCCCTACGAGATAGCAAATATGCGAGACAGCAAATAGTTTTTGGTGGAGAAGAGCAGTACCTACCCTCAAATCCGTATGAGACAGCAAGAGGTCCGAGATACCGAGGGATAGCCTCTTCGCTTGGCTGAGCCAGCCACGATTACATAATGATGCAAAGACCTGGGACGTTGGCTCGCTTATTCAACCGCCTTAATCAGAACCCCCGCTCACAATAGCAACATCAACAACACCACTTCATCCACCCCTTTACCACCACCACCACCACCAACATCTACGACAACATCAGCCATGCATACATCCCATCATCCTTCTATAACCTTGACCGGTGGCCAACGCGCGTGGCTAGGTAGTTTGCCTGGGGCTGCGCGCTGAGGCTTAAGGCAGTTTGCCAACCCGGTTGAGTGGTTGGGTGTGCGGTGGGGGTGCGTGGTCTCGGGTTATCGGCTACTGAGCAACGGCCTACGGACAACAAACTTTCGGCAACATCTCGGGACCTCTAACGTGAGTATCTACGGCCCGAGGACAACTGCCTGACCCCCGACCGGTGGCCTCTATGTAAGGCTGGACAGTTTGCCCGGGGCCGCGCGTGGGGGCTTAAGGCAGTTTGCCAACCTGGTTGGGGGACTGGGTAGTTGAAGGATTTGGGCTGATATGGCGGCCTCAAGGGGACTCCCGACTCCTGACCAGTGGCCTCTGTGCAAAGCTGGGCAGCTTGCCCAGGGCCGCGCGCGGAGGCTCAAGGCAGCTTGCCAACCTGGTTGGGATGTACGGGTTACTGATATGTGTAGGTTTGTTTACGGCGATATATGTTCGTGCCCCACGCTAATAAGCGGGTATATTTTTCGATAAAGGTGAGTTATTCCGTTGATCTTGTTATATGCTTTGATATTGATTGGTGGTAGAGTCTCGGATATCGCGCCGGTACGGGTGGGCTAGGTTGGATCATCTTTGGCTTCGGCCTGAAGGTGTGGAGTGCGGTATGGGAAACGTGGTCTAGGATTTGGCGATTGGGCGTGTTTTTTTTTTCTTTTTCCTGGTGTACCATAGCTTTGGCCAACTTTTTCCTTCATTCACATGCATGGTGTTCTGGCCCATTTCCGGATACTATCCATTCACCGGATATCCATCCATTGGACTCCCCGTTCATTGTACACTTTTGTTATTACGCATATCTATCAATGCGTAGCCACAGGATGCTCTGACCGATTCGTAAGTCCAATCCATCAGAGAATTCATATGACGGAACATACACAGGAAGAAAAAACGTCAACTCCGGGTTATATACTGTCTTGTATCGATCCTACGCCGTGACACCGGTATTATTGTCAGTGGCGTTGATGATATTCTGCAAAGCCTTAATCCATACATGACCAAGTGCGGACAGTTCAGCCTTATCGCCGCCTTATAGGTGGGTAAAGTTCCACTTGAAGGGATCTGTGTCGGTGAGGTCCACGATGCATTTCCCCTTGAGGCCGGGGGATACGCGGGGGCTTCCACCCTTAAGCGGCTATATCTGTTCGGCGAAAGCCCCCGGAGGGGGGGGGTAGAGAGAATGGTGATGTAGTGATCAGTGGGCATGAGTTAGGGTTTCTTACCATTCTAGCCGCCAGATTGGCCTTTCCTATAACCTAATCTCATCTTGATTGATGAGATCTTCAGTCAAATTCACAATTCGTTCATACAAGCTCGCGTGGTTCTTCTCAGGTGGTGAAGCTCCATTGAAGTGACTGTGTTGCTAATTGTGCGGGGGAGGTGCATTATCAAATAAACCCGGTGATAATTGGGGGGCTCAACTCTTAAACTACCGCAAAATCTCAGTTTATACGGACGGTTGCCAAGGGTTGGGCTTGCAGGTGAGACAGAGCCCCCGGGCCTGCACCCGTACTCAATGGTATTCTACAGCTGAGGACTCGTCGTCTGCCTCACTGACAAGTCTATGATCTACCATTACAGAACTATCATAATCTTTTGACCAGTCTCCTATCTCCAACTCCGAGTCCTTGTGTGTAAACCCTTTGATGTTTAACTTATGGTCGCCACTCCCATCTAAGGGTAAGGATAACCCCATATTACGGAAAGCCTGCTTTATGATCCCTTTTTTTTCTGTACAGAATCTATCCCAAATCCGTCCAACACAAATAGTTGTCATGATACGCCTATCCCCAACACTCCACTTGCTTTTTCCACCCGGCTTATTCTCTGCTTCTTCAATATATTCCTCCATACATTTTCGTAACATTTTCTTAAAAGGAAAATTGATAGATATATCCAAACGTTGGACAAAGCTGATGCAGCCGCTAGGTATCATGGATGGGTGATTAAATATTTTTTAAATACTGCTAGAATATTTTCTCTTTTGTGAAATGCAGCTGTATCTACTGTAAAAAGGGAGGGATGGCCGTCGAAGGCAGGAGCTATCTCTTCTTTGATTTATTTGGTAAATATTTTTTCATTGTTGTAATCAGCTTTGTTGAACTCTACTGTCACTCTTGGATCATATAGGTGCTGTTTCTGGCACGATACGCCCCGCGCTAGCGGGAGGTGACCGCCCACGCAACCCACTCACACCACCACCACCACCACCAGAATTAAGCGACAACCAAATTAACATTAAGCACCATTACCACCTAAGCGAGGCACCACACCCATAATTACTACCCCGCCCACCACCACCATCACACCAAGTGCTACTACCGCGCCCGCCACTACGGTCGCATCCCACCACAACTATCCAAACCCTATCCGCTACTACGCCCCGCAATCGTATACCCCTTGTACCCCACCATACAATATCCTGAGGCCAGTCAGGGTTAGTGATCAAGTTCATTTACTATCTTCTCAAGCTAAGGGGAATCCTGTCAAAACCCCACCCCCTACTCCGCCCCGCAATCGTGTACCCCTTGCGCCCCCACCATACAAAGTTCCGAGGCCAGTTCGCGTCATACACATACAAACTAGTGACACGTTGGACGACTACGGGTCTCAATACTAATTCAACGCACCCCCAGCACAATAGCGCCAGCCTGGGCGGCCACCACCAACACGGTCACAATCACAACAATTGAGCGAAACTCACTACATCTACCGGTCGTACACCACCAAAGTGAGATACCACACCACCACCAGCAAGGCGCACCACTACTATGCCCGCCATTACGGTCGCATCCCACCATACTTAAGCGAGCCCCCCATGACTACCCCTACCCCCGCCGCCAACACCACCACCCATACACCCTGGCACAATGCGCCCCGATTCCCGCCCCCGGAAATCGGGAACCGCGCTAGAGGGTGACGGCCGTCCACCAACAGCACCTTCCTATTCCAGCCCCAGCGACCGACCGGCCCACGCAACCCACTCACACCACCACCAACACCACCAGAATTAAGCGACAACCAAGCACCACCATCACCTAAGCGAGGCACCACACCCATAACTACTACTCCGCCCACCACCACCATCACACCAAGTGCTACCGCGCCCGCCACTACGGTCGCATCCCACCACACTTCAGCGAGCCCACCCCACTACCTATCCTACCACCACTACTAAAATTAAGCGAAGCACCTACCACCAGTCGCATACCACCCACCAACTACCGGGTGTAGCAATAGAGACCAGGACATGAAAGTGAGGAACAGGGATTATTTGTATGGAGTGGCGCCGCCCTGCCATACAAATAACTCTAATGACCCTCATACCCGAGTAGGGGCAGTCGTAGGGGTGGTGGGATGAGACCTTAGTGGCGGGCGCGGTAGTAGTACTGGGTGTGATGAGCGCTACCCCCGCCGCCAACACTATCACCAAGATTAAGCGAGACACACCACCACCACCACGACCACCACACCCACCACTACCACCGCGCCCACACCACCCCCCACCACCCCTACCCCGCCACCACCACCACCGCCACCACACCCCATCAATTAAGTTAGACAGGCACATCACCGTGCCCGCCGCTGCCACCACAGTCGCACCCACAATTAAGCGAGCCCACCACACCCCACTACTAGTACCGGCCCACTCCCGCCACTACCCACCACCACTTCTATCACCATGGTCGCAACCCCTGTCAAAACCCCGTGTACCCCTTGCGCCCATACAACATCCAAAGGCCAGTTTGCGTTACATACAAGTTAATGTCACGCTGGTATGGATGACTACGGATCGTATACAAACTCAACGCACCCTCAGCACCCAAGCTCACCACCACACTCGCAACCATACTCGCTTCCACACTACGGAAGACACCCAAATGGCCCCCCGCCTCTGCGCTTGCCTCCACATCATTGGAGCCATTCTGTAGCCACGCCCATATGGTGGGGCGCCTCGTTCGCAACCTTGGATGTGGAAGCGAGCCCACCACACCCCACTGCCCCTCGGCCCCTTCCCCGACCGCCAACATCGCTGTCAATAGGTGAGCACCACAACTGTCACCACCACCACCACAACTACCATCACACCCGGTAAGCGAGCCCACCGCCCCCCACCACCGCCTACCGCCACCACCACCTGCCGCCACTACCACCACGACCCCACCACACCTACTACTACCAAGGCGCCCGCACCTTCTCCACCACCACCACCGCTACCTATCACCACCACTACCACTGTACCCGCTACCACGGTCCCATACCACCACAATTAAGCGAGCCCACCCCGGCCACTACTACCCACCACCACTACTACCACTGTCAAAGCCCCGTGTACTCTTTGCGCCCTCACCGCGTCACACACATACAAACTAATGCCATGCTGGGTAACTATGGGTCGCATGGAAGACACCCAAATGGCTCCCCGCCTCTGCGCTCGCCTCCACATCTAGCTTTCTGCCTCTGTCCTCGCTTCCACACCAGTGGAGCCATTATGTAGCCACACCTATATGCCCTTCTGCCAGTTATGGGCGGGCGCAGTTCACTCTCGTTCGCAACTTTGAATATAAGGGATTCTGCAACGCCCGGTATCGACTGTTCGGGATCCTTTTCAGGTTGTTGCCATAGGTACCCGTGACCAAATCACAGCCAGATGCCGGAAATCAATAACGGAAGCTAAAGGTTCCTAAAAAATTTCAAGGGCTCCCTCATGACAACGGCTGACTTGGCAGAAGAGCGATCCCTAAACAGCAGAAACTCTTTTGCTAATTCGCTTGTTGCACTTCAGGAAATTCACTACCTAAGTCACTGATAGCTAACGGAAGTTGCAGAATCCCTCTAATGTGGGGGCGAGCCCACAACACCCTACTACCGGCCCCTCGCACCACCACCACTACCGCCACCATCACACCCAGCACAATTAAGCAAGCCCACCGCCCCCCCACCGCCGCCCCTACCCCTGCCGCCACCACCACCACCGCCACCACCACCTCCACCCCAACCACCGCCACTGTGTTCTCGACTACCCCCGTGTCCTCGACCACCACTGTGACCTCAACCATGATACCGCCACCACCACCTCCTCCACGCCCACCTCCACCTCCACGTCCACCTTCAAGTCTACCTCTACGTCTACCTCGAGTATCTCTATATTCTGATATCCATGCTAACGTCTCTATACAGAGTCTAATTCACGCCTAAACCTACGCCTTGTCCACGCCCAAATCGACACGCCCAAAGCGACGATTTCTGCAGGTAGGGTAGTCGTGCAGGCAGTCACGCATGCTGGGGCGGCAGGGGTGATGGAGGCGGTGGAGGCGGCGGAGCCATAGATAGAAATGAATAAACGTCTCATTTGCTACATTAATTGTCTAATCGCTGTACGGGAAGAGGATATGCCAGGCGCTACTGGTGTTGCTATCACTCGCCAGGCGCTGTGGTAACCTCCGGAGATTGAGTTTGTCTACCGAGCGCCCTGAGCGCCCTGAGCACCTGGAGCGTCTGGCGGAAGCCCTGAAGCTTGCTGATGAAGTAGAGGCCCTCTTCCACTTTAAATTCCTGGAAAAACAAACTCAAACGGAAGCTTCTTGAAATTGAAGACCTCATAACCGACGACAATCCTATGTCAGATACCTCGAATAAACGCAAGAAAGGCCGCTCTTCATCTGAAGTCATTGGTACCGGTAGAGTCAATGTCTGCACAGAAACCGGCGGGTTCCACCACATATAGAAGCAGGGTACGTATACCCAGATGTCTTTGAAAGACCCAGCTAACAGCGAAATAGCATTACCCCTTTGTAATAACCGATACCAATGCCATAGTCAAAAACTTTACAAAAAAGTACGCCTCTGAACCGGGGTTTGCTATCTTTGATAACAACCGAGGAGGACACGGTTATACCCAAACTCTTGCTCTATAATTGCATTTGCTCGTTGCTGTAATTAGTTGTTGATCGCTCACATAATATATTGCTATAATAACAGATCGCATCGTCTTAACCTAAATACCGTAGAAAATTCGTTGGGCTGTAGAAGGGATTACATGTATTTACCAGATTCACGTATAAAGGTACATGTATGTGGACTGATTGGCCTATACCCCTGCTGGAAATCCCGCGCACCGGCAATCAGGGTCGATAAGCGAGATCGAGATCTGGTTTTACATATATGTATATGTATAAGCTTTCACCCCGCCCTTCCGACCACCTTGCCTCTGCACCCTTCCGCCACCTCTCCTGAACCCCAGCACCTACACCTATATCCGTCCCACCTTCCCTCTTTCTTTCCTTCTCTCCTTCTCTTCTTCTCCTGGCACGATGCGCCCTGATTCCCGCCCCCGGAAATCGGGAACCGCGCTAGCGGGCGACCGCCCACCCAACAGCACCTTCCTATTCCGGCTCAGCGACCGACCCAACCGACCCACGCAACTGACACCACTAGAACTAGAATTAAGCGAGGCATCACCACCAAAATTAAGCGAGGCTCCCACCACCACCGCCGCGAGGCACTACACTACCACCTCCACCTCCACCACCGCCTCTACTGTGATATCGAGCCCGCCCACCACCCATACCGCGGACGATGACTCCTACCAATACCACCACCACCACTACCATGTCCTCGGCCACGACTCTACTATCGCCTCTACCTCCACCACGCTATTACAAACCAACTTAAATGACTGACCCCCCTACGCCGATATGGGAGTAGCTAATGTCGTTGGGTACCCACTCCCCCCTGCGGTAGCGATTATTGACTAACATGCGGCCAGGTGTCTCGCGCCACTACTACATTCCAGAAATGTTTAATCGAGCCCTCTAAGCCTTTCTCATATGGTATTCTTTACGACCACCTCACATCCCTCTCCACCTCTACCGCATCCACCACCTTCACCGCGTCCTCGACCCTGTCAAAACCCCATCCTACTACGCCCCGCAATCGTGTACCCCTTGCGCCCTCACCATATAACATCCTAAAGCCAGTTCGCGCCACACACATACAAAATCCTACCACGCTGGACGACAACGGGTCGCATAAAAATTCAACCCACCCCCAGCACACCGGCCACCACTACACCTACGGTCGCACACCATCAAAATTCAGGGCGACACCACCTTCACCACCAAAATTAAGCGAGGTACCCACTCCCACTACCATTACCACTAAGGGCCCGTTTGGCAACAGGCCAAAATGGAGTTTTCACCCTTGTAAACTCCGTTTTCAACCATCTTTTTTGTCACGCCTTAGTCCTTGGAAACTTCGTGTTGTCTAGTTGCCAAACGGGCCCTAAATATCACTTGCGGCTGGTAATGACTGGCATGGGATTAGCTGGTGCATAGGGTTTATATATGTCGCTTAAGAGATTGATAGCTGGCGCCTGAAAATGACCCTGAGGGCATGAAAATAGTACTGGCGCCTGGGATTGATTCTGGGGATATAGGACTGGGATTGATAGTTAGCACCTTGGATGATACTGGCGCCTAACAATTACTTTCACAATTTCCGCTCTGGAAATCCGCATGTCCGACGCAGGTATGGTCGGGCACCCACCACCCACCACCATAAAATTATTAAGCGAGGCGCACCACCACCACCACCACACGGTCCAGTACTCCCGGGTCACATCCCACACTTAAGCGAGCCCACCACCCCCCACTACCGCCCCTCGGCCTCCTCCCCCGCCGCCGATACCATCAATAGGTGAGGCACACCACCACCACCAATAGGTGAGCCATACCCCTAGAATTAAGCGAGGCACACCACCACCACCACCTCCACACCCACCACTACCACCGTACCCATCACCACAATCACACTCAGTACAATTAAGCGATCCAACCACCGCCCCTCCTGCCGCCACCACCACTACGACCACTACCACCACACCCCCATTACTACCATAGTGCGCCCGTACCACCCACCAGTGCCACCACCCCACTACACCCAGCACTACTACCGCGTCTGCCCTATAAAATAATCGTCCCTGGGAATCCTAGTAATCCACAGTGCATTCTTGAGTCTCGTTTAGCTTAGTGCTGCACCCCCGGACCCACAAGATTGGGATTTGCTCCGCACCTCGCTTATTTTAGCACCGCACCCACTACGCACCCGAGCACCTACCTCCACCTTCATCTTCACCGTCATCTTCACCTCCACCCCACTACACATCCTACCACCACTACTAAAATTAAGCGAAGCACCTACCACCGGTCGCATACAGCAGACTCTCGCTATAAGGATATCTTATATAAGGATATACTCGCTATAAGGATACCAGTGGCCGGTCCGTAACCGCCGATTTACTAGCATTCCCCACTTTCTATAAGGATTAATTCACTATAAGGATACGTATTCTTGGTCCCGGCCATATCCTTATAGCGAGAGTCTGCTGTACCACCCACCACCCACCACCCACCACCACCAAAATTAAGTGAGGCACCCCTACCACTACTACCCGGCCACCACCACCACCACCACCATCACGCCCATCACACCCAGTATTACCATCGCGCCCGCCACTACGTTCGCATACCACCACAATTGAGGGAGCCCACCATACCCCACTACCGCCCCACCCCCCGCCACCACTACCAACCACCACTTCTATCACCATGCTCGCCTCCACACCATGGAAGACACCCAAATGGCTCCTCGCCTCTGCGCTCGCCTCCACATCATTGGAGCCATTATGTAGCCACACCCATATGGTGGTACCTCGTTCGCAACCTTGAATGTGGAACCATCGTGCCCACCACCACCACCACCACCACCTCCACTACCGCCCCTACCCCGCCGCCAACATCACCACCCCTACACCCACCACGCCCGCCACTATGGTCTCATCCCACCACAATTAAGCGAGCCCACCACACCTCACTACCGCCCCACCCCCCGCCGCCACTACCCACTACCACTTCTATCACCATGGTCGCAACTCCTGTCAGGCCAGTTTGCGTCACATACAAACAAATTCAACGCACCCTCAGCACCCAAGCTCACCACCACACTCGCAACCATGCTCGCCTCCACACTATGGAAGACACCCAAATGGCTCCCCGCCTCTCGCCTCCACATCATTGGAGCCATTATGTAGCCATGCCCATATGGTGAGCGCCTCGTTCGCAACCTTGGATGTGGAAGCGAGCCCACCACACCCCACTTCTGCCCCTCAGCACCCCCCCCCCACCTCCACCTCCACCACCACCACCACCATGTCCTCGACCACCACCGTGTCCTCTACCACCACCATGTCCTCGACCAACACCGTGACCTCAACCATGACTACCGCCACCACCACCACCTCCACGCCCACCTCCATGTCCACCTCGAGTATCTCCCTACCTCTATATTCTGATACCCATGCTAACGTCTCTATACAGAGTCTAATTCACACCCAAACCCACGTTCAAAATAACGCCTTGTCCACGCCCAAAGCGACGATTTCTGCAAGTAGGGTAGTCTAATCGCTGTGCGGGGAGAAGATGTGCCAGGCGCTGCTGACGTTGCTATCACTCGCCAGGCGCTGCGGTAACCTTCGGAGATTGAGTTTGTCTACCAAGCGCTCTGAGCGCCCTGAGCACCTGGAGCGCCTGGCGGAAGCCCCGAAGCTTGCTGATGTATGATGGCACACCAAATTAAGCAAGGCACCCACTCTCACCTCCACTACCACCACTAAATATCACCTGCGCCTTACAATAGACTATTTAAAAAATATCGGCGGATAGGAAGGCCAGCATCTGCTAGCCGGAGTTAGTAGGTTTGGTATTTTCTATGCCACTTACAGGGCCCACTGTCATGGTATCAGAAGTACAGCTGTGCGAGTGTGGTTATAAACTGCGTTTACCTGATCATGGAGACCCGGCACGGCGGGTAGAGGATTATCTTTTTTTCGCCGAACTTTTTTTTCTGTACTTACTGTAATCAGTTGTTTGATCGCGCAAATAAATATAATAACAGATCGCATCGTTTTAACCGTATAAAGGTAGACTTTCATTAGCCTATACCCCTGCTGGAAAATCTCGCGCACCGGCAATCAGGGTCGATAAGCGAGATCGAGATCTGGTTTTACATATATGTATATGTATAAGCTTTCCGACCACCTTGCCTCCGCACCCTTCCGACCACCTCTCCTCAACCCCCAGCACCCATACCTATATCCGTCCCACCTTCCCACCTTCTTTCTTTCTCTCCTTCTCTTCTTCTCCATCACTCATCTTCTCCATCTCATCACCATCCATCTCCCCGATTTCATCATCATCCATCTCGATTCCATCAAAGCCAAAGAGGTATTTATCCATCATCGGAATCCGAACTTTTACTAACTACATGTATCTGTAGAGTCTCTACCTATCTCGCATCTCTGCTCCAGCATCACCCCCCTTCCCGTTGGATTCACCATCGTGTAACTCTAATATCCTTGCTTTTTCTTCCTGGGATCGTTCATGACGAGTAACTCCAGTACATTGTTACTCTCTTGGGCTCGTCCATGACGTGTAACTCCAATATCTTTCTTCCTGGGATCGTTCATGACGAGTAACTCCAGTACATTGTTCCTCTCTTGGGCTCGTCCATGACGTGTAACTCCAATATCCTTGCTTTTTCTTCCTGGGATCGTCTATGACGAGTAACTCCAGTACATTGTCCCTCTCTTGGGCTCGTCCATGACGTGTAACTCCAATATCTTTCTTCCTGGGATCGTTCATGACGAGTAACTCCAGTAAATTCTTCCTTTCTTGGGCTCGTCTATGACGTGTAACTCCAATATCTTTCTTCCTGGCATCGCTCATAACGAGTAACTCCAGTACATTGTTCCCCTCTTGGGCTCGTCTATGACGTGTAACTCCAATATCTTTCTTCCTGGGATCGTTCATAACGAATAACTCCAGTACATTGTTCCCCTCTTGGCTCGTCTATGACGTGTAACTCCAATATCTTTCTTCCTGGGATCGTTCATGACGAGTAACTCCAGTGAATTGTTCCTTCCTCAGGCTCTCTCTCTTGGGCTCGTCCGTGACGTGTGACTCCAATATATTATTCTCCTTCCCCAGTCTCCCCCCCTTGGGCTCGTCTGTGACGTGTAACTCCAATATTCTTGCTTTTTCCTCCATTCACTATCCTTCCTGGGATCGTTTATGACGTGTGACTCCAAGATTCTTGCTTTTTCTTCCATCCCCCTCTCCCTTTGACGTTCATGATGTGTGACTCCGGTATTATTCTCCTTCCTCATTCTCTCACGGTATTTTTCTCCCCTAGGCTCGTTTATGACGTGTAACTCCAATATTCTGACATGTGACTCCATTATATTGTTCTTTTCCCTCAGTCTCTCCCCCTTGGGCTCTTTCATGACGTGTAACTCTATTATAGTACTCGAGCGTCAATTAGATGTAAATATCCCCCACTATTCGATATTTTCGGGTACTAACTTCTGGCATACAGATTTTGATTTGGTGCTAGTGATTATATGCGCATGGGGTGTGGAGCATTCGATGGGTATCTTGGACTTTGTTGGTATCATATATTATTTGTCTTTGCAAGTAATATTGTCGGGGGTGCTTGAAGGGATGTTCAGAGGTTCGTTATCTGTTCGTGGCTGAATACAGGTTTGTCTTTTTTTTTTTGATGATGATTAAACTCTGTCTCATCTCCGTCACTTGCTGTCAATTTTTTGCTCGCGGTAGGCATCCATTTATAAAATCTGACGTTCTCAAGCACATCGTATATAACCAGGTATGGCCCTCGAGTATTCTTCACAGGCACAATCTTGTCCCCGAAACCTTTAAAACTGCACATCCTTGTGAATATTAGGTTTGCGACTGGCACAACAATCCAAATGTTTATGCTTTTCTGATACCATGAGATTCAACAGGGTCTTCGGTGATAATTCTGTATTGTGATACGTACCGGTAATACCCGCTCTGAGTACAGTGGGTAAAGTACGACCTGACGATCTTTAGGTAATAGTAGGTAGGATGTGGATTTTATCTCTATCGATAAAATCATGGATATCATTGCAGGGACTTGGCTCCCAGATTAGTCTTCATTTGGTTTTTTTAACCCGGATTTATGCGGTCTGGTGTCGTCCGCGAGGGTGCTCGGGGCTAGCAGAGATGGAGATGCGTCTGCCTTTTAGGGGGGGGTCCCTTGTTCTGCTCGCGTAGCGGGGTGTTATGCCTTGAGGTGTTCGAAGCAATCGAGGCAAAATGTACTATTGATATAATTACTCTCCCAAGATGGGCTAAGGTGCTGGTAATCTCATCTCCTCAGATATGCTTGCCGCGAAATTGATTATTTTCCCCCGCATGATAAGAACCGACCTCACCAAGATAGTTAACGTGGGATAAAATTGTTTTTGGGTGTAAAAATAGCCGTGGTTTAACTTTAATGCACTTAGATTGAGCTAATTGCGATTCTGTAGGTTTGGTTGGCAGGTTGCCAACATAATAAGTAGTTGCGACATTACTTGATTTCACCGCAAATATATATATGTACCTAGTCATAGTATGATTACCTCAACACCGAGCTGCCCGACCAAGGCAAGCAGGAGGACTTGCCCCGGGGATACCCGCCCCGTAGACATGCGTCCCCTCCGTATCAAAAGAAACCCCTGCAAATACCACGCAAAGGTTTTACATTATGGTGCATATTTCTGATACCACTAGATATTATACCCAGATTTTCCGAAAGACTTGAAGTTGTATCCACATCTGAGTAAAGACACAAAGAGATCAAGATGCTCGGTGGTACAACAGGCACAAAGAAAAAAGAAGATCCGCCTACGTACCTATCCTACGACCAAATTATCACGCTACGAAGGAAAAACTCAGGAAAAGCTAGCAAGAAATATAGTAACTGATGCAAAGCGAGTATACAGGTTCAGAACATCCCACTCGACGTGAAAGGAAGAGTTTCCGGGGGGCCTACGGATTTTTTTCTATGCATGTGGGATACGAAGAATATTACAATTATTATTGGCTTGGGAGTTGCTATATTGTAGCCATCTATAAAGTCTTGCTGGACGCACAGATGAGTATTGAAAGAGAGGGCTAAACGCCTCTTGGATTAAACCCTGGTGAGTTATTAGTATTATTCTTTGGTGACGGAAACTGATTATTCGCACGCTTATCCGGCAAGTTCTATACATGAAAACCTATTCTCCTTTTCCAGAGCCTTTCATAGTTTCTCGCGGGTGGGCTTGAGCTGAGCACAATCATTTAGGCGGCAGCTGACTGTGCCCAGGGTTTCGGAAAGTGATGCACATCTTGAGTGGACAACGCTGAAACACATTATCACAATAGAACACAATCATACAGAACCTCTCTACTATACCTAAGCACTAAGCATAACTTGATGAAGAGCTCTGCATACCCATATTTACCTTGAAATAGCCTTGTGCAGAAATTAATTTCCGTGTGGCTATGAGATCACCGAATGTGCACCACTTTCCAACACTCTGGGTACACCGGGGCTTCTAACGGGGCATATCGGTTTCGATTCAACCCAACTCCAAAAGCAATGAGACCAACCCTATCATTGTGAGAACCGGTTCAACTACTCAAACGAATGTTCTATGAGCGGCAATAAACCTGATGACCCACGACAAAATTCTCAACAGGAAATGCTTATCTCTTTGAGTATCGTGCGGGAGCAAAGAGACCTTGATTATTGATAGAGTCCGTTCAACTGCCAGTTGGGCCTATTTTCAAAGCTCATGAATCATTCATTCGATAAGGTAAGTACCGCACCAACCATCTACTTATACGGCCCAGTCTAAGCATTTTGGGCCGCATAACCGGCAAACTACTGGAAACACAACCGTAGACTACATGCATACTCTGAACGCTCTCTGGATTCGTGGAAGAAAAGCATGGTGTAAAGCAATCCGTTAAACACGGTGAGTCTGGACATGCCTTCGCAAAGGGCATGGCCAAATGAACGCAGTCGGAGTGACTACGAGATTATGATATTAATGATCTCCATAGCTTTGACCATACAAGATACCATTACCGCATGCAGCCTAACTGAATGCTAAACAGAGAGACTAGGAAGGTCAAAAGGACAAGCTGCGAATACCAGTTTCTTTCACCTGTAAATTGAGACGTGCGAGCAAGGGGCTCCTGGAGGGCGGAGCAGTCGAAAGTTCGCAAATCTTTGGACAACGGTATGGATGACGCATGATATGATGACTGAATGTCTCGTAACCTAGGCCTGGACCTTAGGTGGTGCTCGTAATTGTCTCATCCCGGCGTAGATATCTATAGGTGCCTTGGAAGTGACCCCAGAATGGACGGAATGTCTGGTTGTCGTTCGTCCAGTCCTCGGTCCCTCCAGGACTATCCGTTAGTCTGTGAATACTGTCCTCCCGGTGTGGTCCACGATGACGAAGCGCTTCGTGCCTCGCCTCGATACAAATGCCTCGAGGTGATACGAGGTATACCCTTCCAGGAGCCGAAGTACCTCGGTACATGGTATATCACTCGACTCGAGTGAACTTACTATATACTATACAAGCTGCCAGAGCAGAGATACTCGTGCACTACGGATCTCGGGTGATTGAACCTGGTAAGAACTATTGAGAACCCACTGCCAAAACCTACTTTACCGGACGTCCGAATATCCAGATAAGGCAGTATTGACGTCCTAGAGCTTACAATGCCCGGGGTTGAGCCGTGTGTCAAGAACAAGACCCAATTGGGCCGGTTTTGAAGATAATAGTGATATTTTGTACACAAATAGTGCCGAACAGGGCTCAGTTAGCGGTCTCTTGGATAAAATCGTGTATGTGGAAATAATCATTAGAAAGATCTGTAAGATTTTGAGAGTTAGAGATGGGGCTTAGACACGCACGCCTTCCTTTTCTACACCTCTACACCTTCTACACCTTTGCTTCTACACCTTCATCTTCACGCCTTCGTCTACACCTGCCCGCCCCATGTTTCCCCGCTGCATTTGAGCATTGCATCGACGTCCAGGTATGGGCTAATCGGTAAGGTAGGCGGCGAAAACAGCGAATCCAGCTCTCAACCAAGGAGCACCCAACCAAGCACTCAACCAAGCAAGCAGATACGGCATCCAGGTAAGCAGGCGTAAGCAGGCAGTAATGGTTTTCAGTAGGTAGTAAATGTATGGAAAGCTACACAGAGCCCAAATACTTTATCACAATAAAAGAAAATCGACCAGAACCTCTCTACCATACCTATGCACCAGGCACACACTCGAAGGGCATCTGCACACCAATAGCTACTTTAAAATAGCTTTGTATGGAAATCAATCAATGTGCGTCACTTTCCGCCATTCTGGGTACACATGTAGTCGGGAAATAATTAAAAATTTAATCTGTGAAATTTACCTGTGCAGAAGAAGCGGAAATACTGGCCAGCCTGCGCATCAGTACCTTTCGGCAGATAAAATAACTATATAGAGATTATCACGTATCCTAGAAAACATAGCATTCCAGGTACACTATGAAAGTACCAAAATTGATATCGTACAATGTTTAATTCGGAGATGTGTAAGCATGATATACTCATTGTCATGGGTGGTAAAGTACCTCGAAGAGGATCGAGATAGCTCGGGCAATAATGTATATGGCTCGAGAGAACCCAAAAGGGTGTCTCTAGAAGGAGGGGTAACGCGATACACCCCGTCCTTTTTGCCCCGATGTGCACCGTGGACCACAATGAGTCCTCCTATAATAGAGGGATTAGATATGGAAGGCCTATTATTTGATAAAGGAGATAACGGGGTCTGTCAGTGAAGCCACAAAAAGCTCGGTTCTTCCGTGGGGTCAGCATTCTATGCACAGACTAAATGATAGAGATAAGGCGGCGGACCATATATAATTTATGGGTCATGGGCGATCACTCGGTTTCGGCGATAATTAGTATCAAGTATATATCTCATACATTCTTACATGCAACCCATAGATTATAGCAACCGCCCCCATCCCTTCCCACAGGTGGCGTGATCTCCCTCGTCAATAGAATAACAGAAAGTAAAAGGAACTTTACCGCCAGTCCACATATTTTTATGAGCTTGATATGTGGTTAGTTAAACAGGATATATAGCTGATTTGGCATCTCATACGATATTCTTTATCATGCCTTGTTGAAGCTAATCTTTGGCTAGAACTGATATTTTTGTTATATGATACGTGATCATACCCATATAGTAATGATTTTATTCGGCGAAAACTCTTGATGCACGGGTAGGCAAGTATGCACGCTTATTCTGGACAGGTAAATTTCACAGGGTGTGTTTTTATTCATCTCCCAATTAAATATGTACATTTATCTCCAATTCATTACTGCGCCAGCCACTCACCTACCTGCCTGCCATACATACCGGCCGTTCCTGCCTGCCGTACCTGCTTGATTTGCTGCTCCATGCGGGCTTGATTCCATGCTAGATTAGCCCGACCCGCTTGATTCCCTGGATTCGCTGGGCTGCTTGGTTCACCGGCCCATATCCTCGCAGCGATGGTGATTAATTCGAGAGGAGGTGTAGGTGGGGCCGTAGGGGTGGAGGTGTAGAGGTGGTGTTGTGTATAGAGCCGTAAATGAAGCTGTGTACAGTCCTCTATAAGAATAATCGCCCTATGGCGCGGCGCGTCTTAAAGGTATTTCGGCTAGAACAATCTTGGCTGCTCCGAATGCCCTTGAGCCAATTAGAGCATGGCAATCCAGCACTTTATGGCTGGAAATCACATCTTAGCCGCAATTCTGTATGAAGAAGGTATAAATGAGTATAATACTGTTCCACTTCACCAGGTCTTGGTGCTTTTCATATACAAAAATAGGCAAATGCCATCCGTTATAACTTTTCAACCAGACAAAATATCAAGAATCTAACACAGGAGAGTCTTCATATTAGCTATATCTACGACTTTCTGTGTTAGAATTTTGATATCTTGTTGAAAAGTTATAGGCGGTCCAGTTTGCGTTGCCTTTAACGTGCGCGGCGCCATATAAGGGTACGCGTTTACGGTCCTTTCTTGGTTTTGTCGGTACCTTTATAGGGAGATTCAACTGTATATGGATCCGTGTGCATGAAGCCCTAGATGAAGCTGAAGGTGAAGCCGTAGAAATAGAGCCGCAGAGATGATGATGTAAAGATGAAGTTGTAGAGGTGGGGTGTATAGAAGGTGTATAGAAGGTGTAGGGGTGAAGATGTAGAGGAGGGAGGAAGGGCGTGATATCTCTAAGTCCCCAACCCCCCTAACCCCTCCAGAACCATAACCCTCATTCCCGCCGAGATACTCATTTTGATTAACTGATTTCTCTGTGAATGATTCGCTCGGGGAGGACCCCTAATTGAACTTGATTGGGAACTGAATAGGCGGCAAATGTCAGTGTTATCACCGAATCAGGGTGATTCTGCATCTAGCGCTCATATCGCGATCAGATCAGACATCGGCCTCAAAATCGGTCTGGTATTCTCATGCGGACTGGCGGTAATGGAACTTGCTAGGAGAGAGGGACTCGTTCTGCCTCAACCATACCTCTCTTGTCTTGGGCCTCGACAGGGCGACAGTTAAGCTGTGGTGGACTTTTTTCAATTCACAAATTGCATGTGTGCGACCTTCCGGTTATGCTAAAACAGAACAGCTTTCTCCCTAGAAAGCCTCTCTATCTGCTGCCATCTCACTAAGGAAGTAGGGCGGAGGGAAGATATGAATGGTCTCTTCAGGAGGTGAATGTGAGAAGTGCCAATCTGAGATAATGTCGATCTTCAGTCAGTCTCCCAAGCATGGTTCCTCCAACCTCAGTCTTGTGTAGTAGCCGGGGGCCTCGGTGGGCCGGTCCGGGCTGGGGAGGAGGGTCGACCTATCCCGGAAGGTCGGGCTGACATGACTAGGGGTGGTCGTCCGGACTAGGTCTTTGTTTGCCTGGAGTAATGTATTTGTTGATCTCGTTTAAATAATCTCAGCCAATCTCCAGCTTTTACACTCAATAATATATTAAAGGGTTTATAGAAAGCTAATATTGCATCAACTCTTTGAGCTCGGGCTTACTCATTTAGCCCGCGCTAAATCTTGACCCTTGCTCGGCATGGCCTGCTCAGAAAAAAAAAGCTTGGGTAGCATGTCTTAGGCTCTAGCCTATCGGAGCTACTGATAGCAGCTTCTTGAAGCTGTGGTGGAATGAAAATTGGGCTAACATACGAGTCGAAGATCTCTAGACCTTGCAGGCACCAGGTCAATGGACAGCAGATACTTAAGTATCTATACGGAACTCTAAATATTTGTGCATGGCTGTAGATACCTTAACGCCAGTTCATATATTTAGATAAACATAAACAGAGGCTTGATCCCGGGTTGTGGAAGCCTTTTTCTGGTTTTTAGTCCTCTCTGTGGGTCCTTATTAACCTTCATTGTTTTGATCGATTTTGTATTCTTCAGAGCTTATGATATGTGATAATGGAAGAATTGTTTTATTCACTGGAAAATCCTAAGTAGGCCGGTATTCACGCTTATCCTACATTGGTAGATTTCACAAGTTAAATTATGCACCCCGGCAGTCCTCAAAGTGGTGGAACGGCGACAAAGAATCACAATCCCGCAGCTACTGGCCACTGCGCAAAGGTTGGAGGTCCATTTGATTTATATAGATCGAATTGCGTCAGACAGAGCCATATAGTAACTAGAAACAAAAATGGAAAATTGTAACTGGGTCTAGCTTTGGTGATATAGTGTATTGAGCCAGTTACATCACTCTAAGGACCCCCGGGGTATATGTCCAAAATTATTTACTGTAGCGGTCTGCTTACCTGCTTAGTCTGGTACTTAATTCCGTGCTCTGCACGGTGCGGAGCTTGAATCTTCCTTGTTTGGATTTGCTGGATTCGCTGCTTAATTCACCAATTAGCTCATATCCTAATGATGATGATTAATTGGAGGTAGGTGGGGGTGGGGGTGCGGGTGGGGGGGGGGGGGAGGTGTAAAGAAAATGTAGGGAAGGAAAAACGTGACATCTCCAAGTACCCACTCCTGGCTAAGCCTACCTTACCGATTGAGCTGGGTTTCGGCAAGGCCTCTTGTTCTCTGTATTGCTTGTAAGACTCGGCTTGGGGATTGTGTCTCTCCTGGGCTGACCCGCGACCCGGGAGGGGGACCGCTCCCCTCGCCCGGGTTCCCATTCTCATGGTCCCTTCGGGCTGACCTGTTCTCGGGGTCCCCCTTATTATTTGTATATAATTAATGAACTTGATCACTAACCCTAACCCTGCTTTCAGCTTGGAGATTTTGTCAATCATATTTTTTCCTGCACGGTTTCTCCCCACAAGGCCCTTGGTTGACGCTTCTTGGGCTCTGATCGGGCGCCGAATAAAGGCTTATCGTCGAAACAGGCCAGGTTCTGGGTCTTTTAGGGTATAAGGCATGCTTGCGGTGGAATTAAGTATTGTCTCTTGCGCATGATAGTAACCGACCTCACCATGATAGTTCAAGTGGGATATAGTTTTTGGGTGTAGAGATGACCGTTTTAATACATTTAAATTGAGCTAGTGCACAAGTCTGGGGGGTTAACTGGTTGCCAACGCAAAAGTAACTGGGGAACACTAGATCCCACCGCAGGTGTATCATCTTTTAATAAGCTCTAGGAATGTGTAGGTAGCTCACGGACAACACTAAATTGTTCGCGAAGTGGCTAGGCGAGCGATGAACTAGTCATATATCAGAAGATATCAGGGGAATCGTGAATGGGCACAAACACACCTATCAAGAATTCATGTGGAGATGCGCCCAAACACCTTTCCAAGGTATTAACTGTTATAAAAATCCGTATGTTACAGCTTGCAGAGCATCACCCCCTATGTAATAGATATTTTATCTTTGTCGATAGCCTGAGATGCAAGAAGACCGTAGCAGCAAAGCTATAAGGTAAACATGACTGTAGGGTAGGAAGGTGTCAACAGCCGTTCTAGTGGTGTTTGTAGGTTTCCAATGATCGTCGGGCTCCTACAACAGGACTCTAATTAGACCTATAGGGATATCCGACCCGGCTTTAAAGTTCTTTACCGCCCGTCCGCACATTCATATGAGCTTTATATCATACTCACGTTATAGTGAATTAGCTGGGGTTTGATATTAATCCGTATATCTTTAATTAAAACGCCCTGTTTGCTCTAAGCTGTATGAGAATCGTTTCGTTCACCGAAAAAAGAGGCGAAGGTATAGAGGTGTAGAGGTAGGTGCAGAGAAGGAAGGCGTATGTAGCCCTAACCTAGCTAACCTTCGAACCCCTACGGGTTTCTCTAACGCGTATTTATACATATATGCTTCTCTCCTAAAGGTTGTTGTTCAAGCCCTATTCGCCAACAGGTGTGTTCCGAATACCTGTACTACTACTGAACCGGAATCAATGATAACGTAACGGACGGTGAAGCCGGACGTGACCGGGAAGTCGGATGACATGATAAATGGCCAGGCAGACAGCTAATATTGAAATTAAAAAATGCTAAAACAATTTCGCTTTGTTAGCGACTCATGTAGGTATATTCTTTAGATATGAGGGTACGTTTTAGTATTTTTCCCATATCTATCACTCCTCTTCTGAGAATTTTAATATTTGGTACTATGATTGACTTGATCCCTATGAAATAATCACCCAAAGGTACGGTCTCAAACACTATTTTTCTACAGGATAATTGATATTGTGATAGCCAACGGGCTGGAGGATTAAACAAAAGAAAAAAAAATACAGAATAATCTACTAATTTTAATTGAGTGATAGTTTCTTAAAGTAGCGGGCAGTATGGCATTCTAGAAATATTAGCTGTAGGTATTTTGATATACCCTTGATTGATGAAGTGCCCACCTGTATACTAATTCTCCTTTTTATCCCGGAGAGATCTCCGAGATGGCATCTACCCTCTAGAAGACAGTAGGTATTGTGGGTGAGCTTTGGTAGCCGGAATTTTCGGACCTCGGATGTCTTCATACTCAGAAGAGCTTTGGTCGTCAATTTTTGTTTGTAGATTTGGAGGGTTTGTATCGGGATCTGTGGTTGGAGTCGGAATTTTGGGCCTTTTCCTCAATTTCCCGATAGGTTGAAAAGTAATGGGAGAGGTAAAAATAGTTTTTGAATTCCGGCTCGTACTTTTCTGCTTCCTAGAGTTGATGGTTTTGCCCGAAGATTGAGTTTTTAGTGATTCAGCTTTTAATAACTTTGTCATCTCCTTCATAGTTTCTATAAGCATAAGTCGTGTAAGCTTGTTGAAGTAGTCTTGAAGTGTAATTGGATTGCTTGCATTTTGACGTAGTTTATTCATCTGCGTGCTGAATTTTGATGCAATATCTGGGTGTCGATCTAGAAATCGAGATACCCATCTTTTGCCAATATAGGCAGATTCATCAGTGATGGGTAACCCTCCCTCTTCAGCCTGTTTTTGCGCTAATGCAGTCGCCATTCCTCGTAGCAAATCCAATCTTGGGGGAAATCCATTGTCATCCATATCTTGACACCATTTTTTCTACAATTTGTGGTAGTTTTTGCTGTTTCTTGGACCGTTGTATCTATCATTGAGTGTTGATGCTGGAACACCAAACTTCAGTGCGAGCGTAGTCCATGGGATACTATTGGTCTCCGCTTTTTTGGCTAATGCGCAACGAACGCGGTCCTCTCTTTCTGATTGACAGTGTCGCAGCGGTAGAACGTGATTTCACCCTTCCCATTATATACTATATCACCTGCAGGGCCACCCGCAATGCTAATAATAATAAGCCTACTTGCGCTCAAATAGAAGTAGCACACTGGGTCCTTTATACCTTTTGGGAAAAGTTCTCGTTGAAGTATATGCTCTTATCCCACCGCCTAGCTCGGAGCTGAACTATCTAGAAGCGGGGTTCAAAACCCATTTTGACGAGGTCACATCCGACTTCACAGTCCAATACGTTACCTTGTTTTGATAAAAGGCCAATAACAGGCTTTATAACCTGTCGGTCTCCAAACTAGTCTCATACTGACTTGCGGACGGGTGTAAAAGTAGGGGAGGTGTAGCGAAGGTGTCGGGGGGTGGGCGTACGTGTCTGATAAGTGTTAAGGTCCGAGCTATGACTCTCTATTCCTTACGGACTTCCGTAGTAAACTGCTTTGAGAGCTCGCTACAGCCAACACCGTTCTTGGCAATCGTCTGAATGAATGAACTGAGACTTTGCAGTACGCCCTCCCTTCCCTCTTCCACACCTCCTTCTCCACACCTGATATTACCCAAGTATATCTATACCTATTTCTCCAAAAGACTGAATCGAACCTTGTTCGGCCCTAATGCGAGGTTAAATATCTTCTTTACCACCTGTCCGCATATCCAAATGAAGATCATATAGGGGTTGGGTAATCATGCATTAGCCATTATTTGACATTGAGCTGGTATTTTATAAGGTCTTTGAAACACACTGTTTGCCTTAACACTTATATTTTCACCCTTTTTATATGTGATAATGCCGGTAGAAGAATAATCTGCTTCGATGAAAAATCTCGTCCGCCAGTTTTCACACAGATTTTCGCGGGTTGAACTCTAGATTTAAATGCAAATTCATCTAGAAAGGTTTACTACAGCCACCTACGTACCTACGGTACCTATCATACCTACTTGCCGTAGCTGCTTAGTTTGCTCCTTGGTTAGTTGTTATTTTATACATGCATGCAGCCCGTATGCTATGGCAAAACCTTTCCTCCCACTCTCTGGAGGCAGGGTACATTTGATTCGCTGCTTGATTCGCTTGATTTAGTCGATTTGTTACAGAATCCACTGATTAGCTCCATGTTTGAACGATTGCTATGATGATTTGTTGCAACGCGGATAGGTGGGGGGCGAAAATGAAGGCATTGAGACGAAGGCAGAGGTAGAGGCGTAGAGAAGGTGTAGTGATGAAGGTGTAGAAGGTGCAGAAGGTTCAGAGGTTGAAGGATGTGTAGAGAAGAAAGGGCTACGTGTCTGGTACTTGGGTGTCCAGCCCGGATACTATGGGAAGCTAGGACTCTTGAGAAGGATGAAAATCTTTACAAACCTAAAAGGGAAAGAAAGACAGAGAGTTCGTTGACCACAGCCCTTGCAGGCATCACCCATACTCACTTGTCATTACCCGGCCATCCTGCCGTGGCTGCATGTATTCAACCCACTCTTCCTTCCCAACAAAACCCATTCGTCCCTGATACTAATAGGCAGCACAGGACGCTCGATTTCAACAAGGACTTTTAACAGATGATGTTAGAGTCCTAGCCCTAACCGTGGGGTCTTGGAGTTTTTTGTAATGCCTATTTCTACACACATACTTTACCACCCGTCCGCATATCCAAACAAGACTGCTTTCATGCCCCGGAGCTTGGGGGAGCTAGAATTGGACCGTGTGTCAAAAACAAAGGTTAATTGAGCCTGGTATGGCAGGGGCGCCAATGGGCCGTAGCACAAACGGTGAAGTCCGGGCTCACTTTCGGGCTGCGCCTTGAGATAGATAATATGGGCCGGGCCGGGCCTCATGAGAATCAAAGCCTGGGCTATTTGGGCTCTCTTTCGGCCCACGAAGAATCAATATTTTTCGCCTGAATGTTGAAAATCATATATTCATTCGTAGCCTTACCCCTATATCTAGATGTCCCTGGTCATGTACTTGTGGGCAGATATAGCGTTGGGCTGTTCAGGCCTCAGGCCCGAGCATAACCGGGCTCAGGAACTTGGGCCAGGCCTAAGGCAGCAACACCGGGCTTTGGGCCGGGCATGGGGTATTTCAAGCCCAGGCCGGCTCATTGGAGACCTGATTATACGCACGCGCGTAGGGGTGGTAAAGTATATGACAGCTTGTCCTGGTTTGGTCACGAACGCAGTCCACCTGGGGAGCGTTCCCTGATGAACCGTCTACTTACTAGGGAACCTATTCTTATATCAGAAGTGTTCGCTCAATAGCAGTCTCTGGAACAGTATTCAAACTGAGAGGGGCGCAGCTCTGGAGGAGCAGTGTTCATTATTACACACACCTGTCCAAATGTCTCTGAAACTCCCTTGATTGAACCGTTACTAGTTGATCACATTAACTCTGATCGCTTCCTGACTGTGCCGCTGCCAGCCAGTGGGATAATCTGGGAGGTCTAGTGTTGTAAACACTGGTCGAATCCGAAAGAGCAGGTGAACCGCGTTCATCAATAAACCAGAACAGCTCCATAGCCTGTGCCAAGATTCAACCCCTCAGTTCGGGCTATAGTCGATAGCTCTGGCCCTATGGCTGGTAGTCAATCCCTGGCAGTTTCCTAGGGCCGACTATAGCCCGTAGTCGATCTGCTCTTGATCCCCAGGACCGGGGGGCTGCCGCGTTGTCAGGGTTCTCAATGTTACGTCACAGTAAAGATATTATGCGATATTGTACTCATTGATCACTCTCTAGGTAATTGAACTGTATGATCTTTTGCAGACTCTTTATTGTACTAACTTTAAACGAATGGTGTCTTTTTAGGAAGGTGTTGTTTGTTTGTTTATATGATTGTTTATCCATCCTGCTGTACTTGCGAGAGCGAGTTTCCACCTATTTGTATGGGGAAACGCTGTGACGGCCCAGAAAAGGCTTATTTTCCCGGCAGGTAGGTTATGGCAAATTCGAAGGCTGCTCCGTAAGGATAGGTCCAGCTTACAAAGGCAAAAAAAGGTTTCGTGTTGTCGGTACACAAAATTATCATAGCACTGTTTCCAATGATTGTAACTGGTTCCTACCTCCGGCAAAGCTGGGCTGGATTTACCCGCCCACAACTGAACCTACCGAATAAGCATCAGTTCAAATTGCAACAGGGACCCGAGGCCCCGTCACTAGTCTGGCAGGAGGAACTCTACACCACAAGTGTTCCGGGCTAGGGTTGGTCCTAAAAAGGTATTCGTGCTTTGTATGTGGGGTTCCACCCGCATGGAAACCAGTTAACCCCAAGCCACAACTGAACTGAACTAAATAGAGGATAGTCAGAACTGAACTGAACTGTTTTCTTCAACGGTTCTAGAAATCGGTTTGGACTGATAAACTGACGAACCGTCGGCAGGCTTTTGATGAGCCACCAGGTATATGGGACGGACCGGTCCAATTATATGGGCGGTGGTCCTGTTTTTTATTTTCTCCCACGGGCTGGGCCAGTCCGGGTGGTTTTTTGGACCGGTCAAGCGGAGTAATATATGGGACGGTCTAAGACTATGTTTCTCCACCGATTGGGAGAAGGGTCTGCTTTCCAACGCCCTTTTAGCTCTTTCAATTTCAGTAATTATCATTTTTGGGTCATATATATATTTTTCTGTGGTCGGTCCTGGCTCTGTATGGACCAGTCGGTCCGGGCCCACTCCTTAGTGGACTGGGCTGGGCCGGTCCAAGGTCAATTATAGACCGGTCCGGCCCATTAAAACACTACTGGCATACATTCGACTCTCGTTATAGTGATCCTGGATATAGTGATATTCTCGATATAAGGATTGTAATCAGTAGCCCCGACGCGCCGCTTTCTTAATCCCTGCGTGCTTCTTGTAGTGATGTTCGCCTTGTGATGCGTGTTTTCAATATCTACCGCACCCTTGTGTCGCGAGTCGATCGTACCAACTACAGTACCAAAAGGAGGGTGGGGCCACTGTGGTATTCCTGTTGATACGCTAGCAATGCGGTAATAATACGGCATTGGTATAGTACCCTTCCTCTAATGCCGGTTTAATTCGGTATTTTGTTGTGATGGGTACAGGCCGGGCTGGCTCGGGCTTTGGGCTCGGGCTCTAGGCTCCAACAGGCAGTGATTTCAATGGTTGAAACTAGTTGTATTCGGAGGCTATACCATACCGAACTGAACTGAACTAAACTGAATATTGGTGCTCTAAACCGGTTAAAGAACTAGAAACCGTTCTTTTGTTTGATTTGCAGGTTCATAAACTAGGTGTGTTTTAGAGTCCGGTTCTTGATCTATTAAGCCCGCCCAAAACCGGTGAATGGTGGGAGTCGCGCCCTCTATGTGGCGGGTACCTGCGTAATAGAACCGTTTAGCAGACGGTTTGAAGTGATTTCTGACTA